>JAHRHZ010000067.1:1820378-1929577 GCA_024137785.1 Ginglymostoma cirratum | reverse complement strand
TGCTTGTTATCTCGGATTCTCCAGCATCTGCAGTACCTTTTATCTCTGATACAATTTTGTCCAATCTCTCTTTGAAGCTAATACCCTCCAAGCCAGGCTGCATCCTGCTAAACCATTTCTATACCCTCCCCAAAGTCACTACATCCTTCTGGTAGTGTGGCTACCAGAACTGTGCAGACTATTCCAACTGTGACCTAAATTTTCATTTTGAGGAAGGGAAACAGGAGCCAAGTCAAGAAGCCAAGCCCACCCCCTTTCATGTTTTGTAACATTTAAAAAAATATACTTTCTAATCAACCAGTTAGGAGATAATATTCAGGAATAGGTAGGGCTTGAACCCAGGCTTCCTTGCTCAGAGATAGAGATTGTACCAGTGCACCACAAGTGCCTTCTAATGCTTTCAAACTTGGACTGAGATGGCTCCCTAGTTGTCATGGAAATGGTTTGGTGGGAGGTGAGCTCTCAAACAGGAGGGCTGAATCATTTCATCTCAAGAGGAGCAGCAGACTGCAATGGAAGGTGAGTGAGTGAGGGGACATTTCAATATGGAGCTGTCCTCCCACCACTGTTTAAAAACAATGTCAAATAAAAAGTAGGAAAAGCTACTAATCTATCACGGAGGTAAAATCCATCTGCAGGATTGCCTTTGGCTGCACTTTTACTCAGGCAAGAAGAGGTTTGAGTGCCTGTCGCCATTGAGAGGCTGATGGGAAAGCTCTCTCCCAACCCCCCACAAAATGACTGGCCATAATTCTGGAACCTGTTACTCCGTTGTAGAATCATTGTCATGGAACAGATCCTTCGGTCCAACCAGTCCACACTGACCATGTTCCCAAACTAAACTAGTCCCACCTGCTGCGCTTCCAAACCTTTACTATTCATAACTTATCCAAATGTCTTTTAAATGTTGTATCAGAGGTTTAGGCCCGAAACGTCAAGTTTTCCTGCTCCTATGATGCTGCTTGACCTGCTGTGTTCATCCAGCCCCATGCTTGTTGTCTTTTAAATGTTGTAGCTTTATCTGGCAGTTCATTCCTCACACAAACCACTCGCAGTGTAAAAAAAAGCCCCTATTGTCCTTTCTAAATCTTTTTCCTCTCACCTTAAAAATATGACCACTAGTTTTGAATGCCCCACCCTAGGGAAAAGACCCTTGTCATTCACCCTATCAATGTCCCTCATGATTTTATAAAACCTCAATAAGGTCACCCCTCAACCTCTTTAATCAAGAGGAACTGAGCTAACAAGTCCAGCAAATTGTGTGGTACCCTGTAATTCTCGCTGTTCTGCAGTTCAGCTAAGGCTCATTTTGTTTCTGTCTTTTATTATCTTGTGTTATTGTTGGGCAGATAAAACATAAAGCAACTGATTGTTGATACATTGTGGGGAATTTGTTGTTAAACCGTCCCAATAAACAGAGATTGCGATTGAGGTGCTTCATTTGTTTCGCAATCTGGTTTAAGAGGTGTTGTCAGTACTGAAACTGTAACAAGTTGGTTTATCATTAGTGGGTACCATAACAGCAGCATTCATGGGGTTCTTATAGTGCAGTGGTAATGTCTCCACCTCAGAGCCAGGGAGTCTGGGTTCAAGTCCCACTTGCTCCAGAAGTATGTAATAGTGTCCCTGAACAAGATGATTAGAAAATATCTTCTAATATTAGCCAGGTTTGGTTTATCCACTATACTCCTGAGCCAGCTACATGAAATTATGCCAAATACTTCAACAAATTGAAAGCTCTTTGTCACGCATCCCCTCCAAATCAATACTTAATCACGATTCATTGTTAACTGAATGACAAAGTGCCTCCTTCCTGAAAGAAATGTAAGATGTGATTCAACTTCCCATTGACTGGCCGCAGATATTTTGGACAAGATTGAAGCAACTATTTCCCTAACACAAACCCCTCTTCAGAACACACTGAGAAATCTATCCTCCATTTTAGCTTCCCACCAAAGTTATCTTGTACCAATAAATGCTACAAGCTCCTTGTTCAAAATTTTCACTCTTTGCCTCTCTGTTCTGTCTCCTCGTGAAAGCACTGAAGTCTTATTGAATGATCTTTTCATTTTATAGCCCTTTGCTATCACACCCATGTGACCATTAGCATGTGTTGGCCTCCACCATGAGCATTGGGAGGCTATTTGAACACAGGAGCCATCACTGCTTAACATGATCCCTTCAATACCTAACGTCTAGCTGTTGTCCAACCCAAAAGCACAGGGATTGAGAATTAGTAACTCATCCAGTGGCCCACCAAAATAAGGTAATTTAATACCGACTGATGTTCGAATCTGGCAGCTTTATCCTGGAAACCTGGGAACACATTCATGGACACATTGAGGATTCTGTGTGTGTTCAAATTTTAATACATTAATCATTTTGAATTCAGGCTGTTCAATGGATTTTAAAATGTAATTAATGAAGCATGACCGATATTAAATGTGAAAATAGATCTTCTTTCCTCAGAGTTATCAAAAGTTCAGAGAGGTAATATTTTATTATTTTATGTTTAATTTATTTCTCAAATTGGATTTTAGCATGAGAAAAATCTCTTATCCAGCCAATTATGTAAAACGCAGAAAATGGTCGGGAAAGCGATGCAAATTTTGAAAATGCTGAATGGGCTTTGGATTGCTTCATCTATCTTAAATTTCCAAAGTACATTTAGGTATCCATGTCAATAGACAGTAATAGACAATAGACAATAGGTGCAGGAGTAGGCCATTCGGCCCTTCGAGTCAGCACCACCATTGATTATGATCATGGCTGATCATCCACGATCAGTATCCTGTTCCTGCCTTATCCCCATGTCACCGTCAGGGCACCAACAGAACACCTACAGAGCAACAACAAAGGACAAACAGGACACACAGGGTACCAACAGAGAACCAACAGGGCACCAATAGAATACCAACAGGGCAGGAACAGGACACCAACAAGATGCAAACAGGGCACCAGCAGAGCACCAACAAGGCACCAACAGAGTACCAACAGACCATTAAGGGGCACCTACAGGCCACAACCGCAGGTCTGTATGTGCTGCCCACAATATTCAGCCCAGGTTCCTCATCAGACAACAACATGTTGCTAATTTAGGGGGGAAGTTGCACCTTATTAATGCCACAACACACCTCTTTAAGATTCAGCTTCCTATCTTTCCAAATGCACCAAACAGAGTCAACATGAGAATTCTTGACATGGGAGTCTGAGCGGGTACCTGGTGACTTCAGCTCACTGCTGGCTGTGAGGAGCTTCGCATTGCTCAGCACCAAACAGCATCTCAGGCCTCGATTGATGGGCAGCCCTCGTCGATGAACGTTGGCATTTGACATTTGCCAATGCTTCATAACCATCTCAGCACCTCTCTGATACATGTGCAGGCCACTCAGGATGTATAGGATTACATTGCAGGGTGCATCGATATCTAGTGTTGAAAGGCCGCAGCAGGGACACTTTGCATTGAAGGGATAGGCTCCCAGGCCATGGATTAGGTCAGGCTGCACCTTGGGGCTCTTTGCTTGCTCTTTCTATTGCCTGCCTGCATGTTCGAAACAGCCATGCCTGGCCAGGCCATGTCTGTTAATGCTTTAGCATTGCACGGAAACATGATCAGCCATCAGCCTGGGATGCTGATGGTCAGGGAGTTTGTCCAACCATGCGGTGCGGGGAATGGACAATGGTCAGCTCTGCACGGCCAGCACAGCCGGCAGGGGATTCCCATATTATTAGTCTCAGAGCTGCAAACGCAGCGGTCAGGCTCTGGTCAGTCACGTCAAGGGCTGCTCATTGAAGCTGGTCAAAGTTCTGGGACAAATATAGTCCTGGGTGTCCATCCATCAATCGGGAGGGTGCAGAGGTGGCCTGTAGGGGCAGATCATTGCCAATTTGTGTGGGGTAGTCAAGGCTGGGATGGGAGGGTGGAAAGCAGAGGCATCGTGGAGGTGGGAACAAGGATGTTGACGGGGTGGCAGGGGGAGATCAAGTTGGTTGGAGGAAACGGCATCACAGGGAATAGGAAACTATGGGAGGTGGGGAGGGAGTTATTTGCAATGGGGAAGTGCAGAGGATGGTGTATTCAGTGATGCCTCGGGGGCAAGGTTGACTGTTGGAGGCAGAGTTCAATGTACTGCATCTCCACGTTGAGACGGAGGAGAGAAATGGGTGGAAATGGGCTGTCAGGGTAGTGCCCTGAGGTAAAAGGAGCCACAGAGGTGGGGGTGATGATGATGGAGCAGACGATGGGGTTGCTGAAAATGTGGTTCCATAGCTCGTACTGGCTACAGCCTTCAGTACAGTCCAGAGTGTGCACTGCACCATTGGAGCAGGCAATGAGATGGATGCTGAGGAGCCAGGGGAATGGGAGAAGTTATCCAAGGAGGAGGATGAGGACATTGAGCTGGAGGATGCTCTCCATGGGAATGACAGAGGTCATTGCATTGGGTTTTACAAAGCAGACAGGACCTGAAAGACACTGAGTTCCAGCTAAGTGCACAGAAAACCATCCTGGACTGGCAATGTTTGCATTTAGTTTTAATTTAGTTTGCATTCTAGGGTTAAACTGCAGCCTGTATTTGTTTCCTTTGTGTTTCCTTTGGTTGTCAATAAAAGCTCATTTTTGGAATTGTCTGATTGCTTGCCAGTCTGTGATGTTTCCCCTTGGACTATGACAAGGTACAGGTGTCCAGTGGGCAATGGGGAGAGCATAGTGCTGATTTAGAGAGGGTGGTTAGATGGGAAGTAGCTAAGGGCAGGTAAACCCTATGGCATGTCGTTAAACAATGACTAGAGGAGAAAGAATGGAATTGAGGGAGTGTCAGCCATTCTGACTATGTGCCACAAGCAATGTAACTGCTGTGCCATTATGTTGTTGATGACCGGTATTGCCAGGTTGCCAACATTTGTTCAGGTACACAGTGACCTTTCAGAACTGGCCCAAGCAAAAGGAATTTGCTGGTCTTTTGGTCAATATCCATTAAGTGGTGAGTTGTTTCAGGAATGGAACATGGTAAGATGGGACTAGAATTGGATGTGAGAGATGCTGTGAGGTGGCAGGGGTGGGGTAGCTACTGAGGCATGTTTGATAAGATTTGTTGAGAAATATGACTGGGGTTTGCTGCAAGAATCTCTTCAAAAAACTTGATTCTACTCACACTTATTCATAAAAGGTTTGGTAGAGACAGCCTACTCCTTATCTCCTCTCTTACAAAGTCGGACAAAGTCTAAAACTACCCCATGGAATTGAAATGCAGTATTTAAGATTATTGTCTAAATGCATTCCTTATGGAGTCACAAAGTCAAGATGGTACAGAGGAAGGCCATTTGGCCCATTGAACAAAGACTAACTCTCTGTGGAATAATCCACTGAAACATATTGTCCCATTCTTATCACTGTAGCCGTGCAAGTCTACTTCCCTGAAGTGCCCGTGCAATTTTCTTTTGATATTATTGGATCTATAAATGATTTTCTTCAACATATAACAAAAATTCTGCTCCTTGGTAAAGATAGCTAATGCTGGGGGAGTCTCCATCACTGCTCCATCAACATCCCATAATAGCAGTCTCAGAAGAAAGCTGCTTTCAACACCAGTGTGATTTCTTACATCTACCCTGTGTGCCATTGTCACAGAATCACAGAAATGTTAGGTGCGGAAGGAAGCCATTCTGTCTATACTGGCTCTCCAGATGCGTATCATGATTTAGTACAATTCTCTTACCTTTTCCTTGTAACTCTGTAAATTGTTTCGATTCAAATAATCATCTAATGCCCTTTCAAATGCCTTGATTGAACCTGCCTCCTCCACACATCCAAGCAGTGACACTAGCCATTTAGTCTGTGAAAAAAGTTTTTTCCCACATTGCATTTGCTAATTTTGCAAATGACTTAAAATCTATGCCCTCTTTTTCTCGATCCTTTTATGAGGTCAAACAGTTTTTCACCGTATCTGTTCTGTCCAGCCCCCACACGATTTTGAAAAGCTCTATCAAATCTCCTCTTAGCTTTCTCCTCTCGACGGGAATTGGTCCCAACTTCACCAATCTATCTCCTTAAGTGAAGTTTCTCATCCTTGGAACCATTCTTTGTGAATCTTTTCGGTGCCCTCTCCAACCTGTGCATCTCCCTCCCGTAGTGTTAAACCCAGAATTGTTCACAATTCTCCAGCCAAGGTCTACTTACAAGTTCAGCTGAAACTCCTTTTTAGATCCCATTTGGCACTAAATGGTGGGCTGGTCTTGCGCTAGGGTTTCGTGCACAGGGAAGCTTTGCTTACCAGAAAGAGGGAACAAATAAACCCACTAAACATTCAATGCTTTATACAACACAGTCAAAAGGTAATTGCATGTATAATAGATGCAATAAAGGCAAATAGCTTGTGTAAAGCTCTTGGATAGACTGTGGCCAAACAATAGCCACCTTCTTGTTGAGAGGAGCTGTTCAATGATGGAATATATGTTTCCACGTAGCTGCTAAAGTATTGGAAATTCTAACAGTGTCATTTTAAGGAGAAACAGACGGGGAGACAGATTGTAAATCAAATGAAATCTGATAACTAAACAGCTTCAAACAAAAATCAGGTTGTGTTAGAGTCGCAGAATCATAAAGTCATCGAGTTATACCGCATGGAAACAGACCCTTCAGTCCAACTTGTCCAGATATCCTAAATTAATCTAGTTCCATTTGTCAACATTTGGCCCGCATCGCTCTAAACCATTCCTATTCATGTACCCATCCAGACGCCTTTTAAATGTTGTACCAGCCTCCATTCCTTCCTCTGGCAGCTCATTCCACACTCACACCACCCTCTGTGTGAAAAAAAGATGAGAAGGACACACAGTATTATCACAAACACATGCTTCCAAATGAATGTACAGAACATTACATTCATGGGTGGAGGCCTGCAGACTTGCTCAGTATGGGGATTGAACCTATGATCTTGGCGTTATTAGCACCATGCTCTAAACAACCAAATTACTTTTCACAGAATGAGTGAAACAAACAGTATACACAACAGTATATATCTAATCCATTTCTAAGGGAGCACGTATTAGAAGTCTTTAATTTTTCAACTAAGAAGAAGATTACTCCTGTTTTCTATCCCTTAAGTCTCTAGTGTCATAGAGGTAAACTCCAAGTCAAATGATAACCTGTTTACCTCATCTGGGCATTGGACTTAGACAATTTAAATGGCTTGTGATATGTTACAGTATTCTGTCCTCTTTTATGTGTCTCTTAATTTTGAAATGCTAGTGATTTATATTGACAAATAGCTCATTTTTTAAAATGAAATAGGCTTTACTAAATTATAACAACAATGCCATTTTTAGGCTGAACTAATATTGCAGCAGAATTTCTCTGTTGCCTGACTATGTCCAGGGTGCAGTTAGTATATGAATTAGATATTGGCTCTACAATATGGCCTAACCATATTTAGACCACATCAGGAGTACTGGAGGATCATAATGTACATGTAGGAATATTTTTATACTTTCTAATATGTTCAAACATCAATTAAAATCAAACTTCATTTTATGTTGTGAAATGTAATAACTTTGGGATCTTTAACTTCAGACTTTTGCAGTTAAATAAAGGAAGACTGGCAGGCAAGGAATTGCTTACTGCTATTTTTCTCACATTACATTGCTTGAAATTTTCAGGGTTCCTGTTACTTCTTGCACTGTCACAGCAGTTCATTTACAGTAAGAGAACAGCCAAAATCCCAATCAGGCCTCTTTGATCCAAAGAATATTTGCAGTATATTGTCCAGCTATGTGGCAAAATATCCTAGTAATGCCTTCTGTTCAGAGTATGCAATAATTGTTCGACAGGACTGCAAGAGTTGCTTTTCTGTATCACTGTGGAAGACATCTAACACTTGCCTGTTAGAACTTTGAAGTTGTAGCCGGAAGTATGAAAATTAATTGTAATCCTGAGCTAACAGTACATGGCCACTCAAAGTCAGAAATAGAGGATAGCAAATCAGGGCTATTGTGTTGTAGCAGAGATAAAAGGTACTGCAGATGCTGGAGAATCCAAGATAACAAGGTGTGGAGCTGGATGAACACAGCAGGCCAAGCAGCATCAGAGGAGCAGGAAAGCTTGACGTTTCGGGCTTAGACCCTTCATCAGAAATGGGGGAGGGGAAGAGGGTTCTGAAATAAATAGGGAGAGGGAGGCGGATAGAAGATGGATAGAGGTGAGGATAGGTGGAGAGGAGGCAGACAGGTCGAAGAGGTGGGGATGGAGCCAGTAAAGGTGAGTGTAGGTAGCGGGGTAGGGAGGAGATAGGTCAGTCCAGGGAGGACAGATAGGTCAAGGGGGCGGGATGATGTTAGTAGATAGGAGATGGGGGTGGGGCTTGAGGTGGGAGGAGGGGATAGGTGAGAGGAAAAACAGGTTAGGGAGGTGGAGATGAGCTGGGCTGGTTTTGGAATGCGGTTGGGGGAGGGGAGATTTTGAAGCTTGTGAAATCCACATTGATGCCATTGGGCTGCAGGGTTCCCAGGCTGAATATGATTTGCTGTTCCTGCAGCCTTCAGGTGGCGTCACTGTGGCATTGCAGGAGGCCCAGGATGAACATGTCGTCTGAGGAATGGGAGGGGGAGTTTAATGGTTCGCGACTGGGAGGTGCAGTTGATTGTTGTGTTGTAGCCCTACTACTGTTGCACTGGGATCATGATATCATTCCTTTCCAACCAACATCTACTGAAAGGAAATGACTTGGAACAAAACTTATGAAGGAATAAAAAAATGCCAGTACTCAACATATATCCACAGGTAGTACTCCCATGCAGTTACTAACACAAGATTTAATTAAATGTGATAAAGCCACAGAGACAAATGGCAGTAATTCATTTTGTACGTCTGATGTTTTTTTAATCCCTTCATGGGATGTGGATTATTGGCTGGGCTAGCATTTATTGCCTGTCCAAAGTTGCTCTTGAGAAAGTGGTGGTGAGCTGCCTTCTTGATCCACTGAAGTCCATGTGCTGTAGATAGACCCACAATGCTGTTAGGAAAGGAGCTCCAGGATTTTGACTCAGCAATGCTGAACGAATGATAGCATATTTCCAAGTCAGGATGGCAAGTGGCTTGGAACTTGCAAGTGGTGGTGTTCCCATGTATCTGCTGCCCTTGGCCTTTTTGGACAATAGTGTTTGTAGATTTAAAAAGTGATATCTAAGGAGTCTTGGTAAATAACTGCAGTGTATCCTGTAGATTTTACACATTGCTGCTACTGAGCATCAGTGATGGAGTAGAGAATGTTTGTGGATGTGGTGACATTTAAAGCAGGCTGCTTTCTCTTGGATAGTGTTAAGCTTCTTGAGTGATATTGGAGCTCAATCATCCAGGGAAATGGAGACTGTTCCATCATACTCGTGACCTGTGCCTTGTAAATGGTGGACAGGCTTTGAGGTGTCAGGAGGTAAGTAGATCACTGCAGAATTCATAGCCTTTGAGCTGTTCTTATAGCCATCCGCTGTACGTCTACCTGGTCAATCCCCTTTGGCATCTTATATACCTAAATTAGAACTCCTCTCATCCTTCTCAACTCCAGTGACTATAGACCTAAACTGCTCAATCTCTCCTCTGAGACAAGCTTTTCACTTCTGGCATTAATCTAGTAAGCCTTCTCTGAACTGCCTCCAATACAGCATAAAGGGACGTAGCTCCACTGTAACAGAATAGTATATTATTCATTGCGTCAGAAATTTTCGACTGGAAGTCCTGAGGTCATGTATTGCTGAAAACTTAAACCTGGCTCTTAAAGACTGGGAAAGCCAATTCTAGTTATACTTATCCCGGAAGGAAAAAAAACAGTAAAACTCATGAAAGACCCAAAGACAAACTAAAGAACTGCGGATGCCGAAGATCTGAAACAAAAACAGAAATTGCTGGAGACATTCCGCAGGTCAGGCAGCATCTGTGGAGAGAAAGCAGAGTTAACGGTTCTGAAGAAGGGCCACTGGACCCAAAACATTAACTTGGTTTTCTCTCCATGGATGTTGCTAGACCTGCTGAGTTTCTTCAGCAATTTCTGTTCTTGTTGTGAAAGACACATACTAGACAGACTTGGCTTGTATATTTCAAAATGGAGCTCCAGTGATATCAGTACGTTCATCCCCAATTATTACTGATTTTTTTTTACTGGTGTACACTTTGGCATATTTCTTAGTTGCTAATTTGTAAAGGCTTTTCTAAAAAATACTGTTGTTGCCCTGGTTGTAGAGTTAGTGAAGATGGCAATGTAATAGCAGCAATGTCATTGATCTAGTAATCCAGATGTCCAGGCAAATACTCTGGAGTCATGAGTTCAAAACCCACCTCAGCAGCTGATGAAGTTTAACTTCAATTAATATCTCTGGTAGAGATAGCGAGAACCTCAGATGCTGGAGTTAGAGATAAAACAGTGTGGAGCTGGAGGAACACAGCAGGCCAGGCAGCATCAGAGGAGCAGGAAAGTTTATGTTTCGGGTCAGGACCCTTCTTCGGAAACGGGGAGGAGGAAGGGAGCTGGGAAATAAATAGAGAGAGGAAGGGTGGGGCTGAGGAAGGTAGGCAGATGGTGATAGATGAGTGCAGGATGGAAGTGGTGGGGATTGGTCAGTGAGGTGGGAGGGGCGGATAGGTGAGCGAGAAGATGGACAGATTGTGTCAGGTAAAGGAGGTGGGGATGAGAGGGAGGGTTGGACATGGAATGAGGCTGAGGGTGGGAAGATTTTAAAACTGGTGAATTCCATGTTTAGGCAGCTGGGCTGTAGGCTCCCGAGGCCGAATATGAAGTGCTGCTCCTCCAGTTTCCGAGTGGCGTCATTGTGACCCTGGAGGAGGCCCAGGATGGACATGTCACTCAGGGAGTGGGAGGGTGTGTTAAAATGGTTCGCAACCGGAAGGTGTTGTCATTTGTCGTGAACAGAGCGCAGGTGCTCTATGAGCTCTACAAAGCAGTCTCCGCTTTGTCTCTGGTATTTGCATCAAGAACGGTAACCACAAAGCCACTGTCAATTGTTGTAAAAACCTGTCATTTTCACTAGTGTCTGTAAAGGAAAGAAATTTACATCTTTACCTGTTCTGGCCTGGATGTGAATCCAGACCTAAATCAATGTGGATGACAGTAACAATATTCTTCTGAAATGGCTGAGAAGTTAGGGGTGGATAATCAATGCTAGCCATGCCTCATGCTGTGAATGAATAAACAAATAACAGAACGACATGCTGGAGACTGTGACTCACTTTCATCAGACTCAGCTTTCTGAAAATAAGCTCATACATTTTAGAATGTCGAATCCCTACAGTGTGCAAGCAGGTCATTTAGCCCATGAGGTCCACACCAACCCTCCAAAGAGCATCCCACTCAGACTCACCCCCTACCCTATCCCTGTAACCATGCATTTCCCATGGTTAATCCACCTAACCCGCACATCTTTGGACTGTGGGAGGAAACCGGAGCACCCGGAGGAAACCCACGCAGACACGGTGAGAATTTGCAAACTCCACACAGACAGTCGCCTGAGGGTGGAATCGAACCGAGGTTCCTGGCCCTATGAGGCAGTAGTACTAACCACTGAGCTACCGTGGTAAAAATATTTGTAATGAAAACAGTTATCAAAATCTGAATGAAAATCTTCTTAAAGTACGTTGGAAATAAATCACTTGCTTTCACCTGACAGCAGCCTGATGTTCATCTCTCCATACATCCCACAGGTCTCCAAGAGGCAATAAGTACAGGGGACCTGGAGCTGGTGCAACTTGTCCTTCGATATCGTGATTACCAAAGATCTATTAAACGACTGTCAGGGATCCCTTGTCTATTAGAGAAACTCCGTCAGGTAAACTAGGTTCACCTTTGTTGTCAGTTTAATTTGTCACGGAGGTTAGTAATGCTGAATTATGCGAGCGGAAGATGTTAGAGAATTATATTGAAGCAAAGAACTGCGGATGCTGAAGATCTGAAATGAAAACAGAAATCACTGGAGAAACTCAGCAGGTCTGGCAGCATCAGTGGAGAGAAAGTTTTGCATCCAGTGACCCTTCTTCATAATGATAGTTTGATTTTGAGTTCCATCTTTCCTGGACCAATAGTGATAGTGTTTGTGGAAGTTGTTGTACTGCAGGACATCTGCTCATACCAAAACACCCTCAGACTTTGAGATCCTAGGTGCCATCTTTGCCTAGTTCTCTGGAAGATCAGAAGCCTGGTTACTCTGAATTGTTTGCTTTTAGATCCCTCCAGGCTTCCATACACACACTCCCTCTGGCAATGGTCTGCAAGCAAGCCTGCTCCAAATTCATGATAACAAGGTGTGGAGCTGGATGAACACAGCAGGCCAAGCAGCATCATAGGAGCAGGAAAGCTTGACATTTCGGGCCTAGACCCTTCATCAGAAATGGGGGAGGGGAAGAGGGTTCTGAAATAAATAGGGAGAGAGGGGGAGGCGGATAGAAGATGGATAGAGGAGAGGACAGGTGGAGGGGAGACAGACAAGTAGAGTTGCAGTGGGAGAGAGATCCCCTGAGGTTTGTCCGGAAGGAGGAGGGTAACTTCTTCAGAGTAGGCATCCTTAGGAGAGGCTTCGCAATGGGGTTAAAATTGTATCAGAGATAATAGGAACTGCAGATGCTGGAGAATCCGAGATAACAAGATGTGGAGCTGGATGAACACAGCAGGCCAAGCAGCATCACAGGAGCAGGAAAGCTTGACGTTTCGGGCCTAGACCCTTGATCAGAAATGGGGGAGGGGAAGAGGGTTCTGAAATAACTAGGGAGAGAGGGGGAGGCGGATAGAAGATAGATAGAGGAGAGGATCCAAATTCATCTTGATTTCAGAGAAGGCCATTGTTTGAGGGAGACAGTTGAGAGGTTTTTTTTAATGAGAACTTTTCTTCTGTACAACATAAATTAATGTATTTGCAAAAGAAGTGTTTGAATGCTGATGCAACAAAACAAGGTGACAAATGTCAATAGCTCCAGACGAGAGAACTCAGAAGTCAACAGAAAAAGGGCTCAGATTATTATGCACAAGAAAGCCTATTTTCAAAGTTGAAAGCACTGATAGGCTTGATGTGATTGAAAAGTAGAGGCTTTCAGTGAAACTATATTTATATTAATCTGTGCTTGCAAGGAACACCAGAGCTAAAATAAAACATTCAACCCATTAAGTCTCCTGGGTCCATGGATATAATTCCATCATGGACCCCTGCATTTTCGCCATCTGCTCATCCGTTTTTGTAAGGTTGAGTAATCCCCTTTTCCCTCCCTGCCTCCCTTGAAAACTAAATCCAGCATTATTGTTCTTAACCCTATAATTTTCAATCCTTTTCTTTGTTTCCAACAGGCACAGGACTTTTATGTTGAAATGAAATGGGAGTTTACAAGCTGGGGTAAGTTCGATCCAGTCTATCCTGTGAAGGGGTCAGGACGTCTTGCTAAAGTATCTTTTCCATCACGTTTCAGATCTTAGAAACATCAAAAACATGAGGGCAATGTTTTTTAGTCATGCCTTTGAGGGTGAATGTATTTTAACATTTATATCCTTCCTTTGAGGAATAAAGGAAGAGGATTTCATTTTAATAGGAGGTGATAAAGGAGTGTGCTGGTTAATAGACAGTATAGTAGGCCAGAATGGTAAAGTAGGACCAAACCTGACGAGGACAGAGCTGATGTCAAAGAAAACACTCAGAAAGTTCACCTGTGTAATGGAGCTGAAAGAATGACTTTTATTTCTATAGCACCTCTCTTGACCTCAGTCCAACCAACAGCGCTTCATAGACAATGCAATATTTTTGAACTGTGTTCCTTGTTGTAATGTAGTGATCAATTTGCTCAGACCAAACTCACACAAACAGTAACGAGATAATGACCAGATTCATCTGTTTCTGCGATGTTGATTGAGGGATAAATATTGGCTCGGATGGTAGGGATTAAAAATCCAGTTATTCAGAATCAAATTCTTGACAAGCTGGTCAAAGTCACTTTCTATGTGCCAGGAATGCCACCTACCAGTGGAATCATGGACATTTGAGGGCTCCTATTTTGCTGAAATACACAGCAGGCAGGCAAAGATCCCTGTGTATGCAAGAAAATTACTCCCCTAGATCGGTTTGCTCCGAATGAAAGACTTTGTCTCATCTCTGCTAGATTATACAGATCACCATTCTAAGAGTCTTCTCTGACATCAATCTTGACTTTTGTGGTTATAATGTGATCTCTGAGACTGCAGTGCCATGACAGTTGTCTCTAAAATTCTTCTCTCTGCCAGGCCTGATACATGGCATGGACAGACTTGAAAGGTGCAAAAGATTCAAGGAAATAGCAAAATGTATTTTACGCTTAAAGTCAGGTAATGAACAGAAAGGATGTTACTCGAAGGAACAAATGGCTGGGCCAGCATGAAAATCAGGAGAAGAAATGCTATATTTTTAGTTCAGTGGATATTCATTGATGAAGTAAGGAATTTCATCCTCTGAAGACTAATTGACATTTTGAATAATGTTTTGGGAAGGGAGTGGAAGAAGAAATATTACTCATGAGGCAATGGAACAATATCTTGTGGGGGTGGAGGAATCACTATTTTTCCCTAGATTGATGAGTTCTCTGTTCTATAATCATCCTGTGACATTGCTTTTCCCCTGACTTTGTAGATTTGGCATCAGTTGACAATAGAAATAAAATCAAATTAAACTCATTGACAAGAGAGTCAAACCTTCTTCAAAGTTACAGCCCTCAGCTTTCATCTATTGACAGGGTTCTTATCCTTAAGGTTAATTAGTTTGCATCAAAGTCTTACTTCCCCTGTGTGCCAGTGGATTTTCACAGCCATGCCATTTATATGCATTTTTGCTTTTTCTGTCTCTGTGTCACAAATCATGAAATAATTTTTAGACTTGCTTCAAATATTTTTATGCTGATCTAGTTTGAATATCACAGCATGTCCCATTCTGTTACTGAATACCACTAAAAATACTGGCCTATCATAGTGGAAAATTCACATACAAATGGGTAAATTGTTTATTTTAAATATATTAACTCACTGTTTGGTCCTAAGACTCCTTTTCTTCTACATCCTGGCAAATTTTGCTTTACAAGTATATATCTAATTCCCTTTTGAAAATTAACATTGAATCTTCTTCCATTTCCATTTCAAATAGTGCATTCCAGATCATAATAATTCACAGGAACATAGGAATTGGAGCAGAAACAGGCCATTTGACCTATTCAGCCATTCAACTATCCAGTCAGATCATGGTTGATCTTCTACCTTGATACCATTTTCCTGCACTATCTCCTTTTTTATATATTTAGAAATCTGACAATCTCTGTCTTGGATATACTGAATGACTAAGGTTTCACAGCCTTGTGGAGTAGACAGGTTCAAAGATTTATCACATTCTTCTTAATTTTAGAAAATGTAGGTCCAATTTCCTCAATACCTCCTCATAGAACAATGCCTCTATCCCAGGAATCAGTCTCATGAACCTATCTGTAATCCCTCTATGGTAAGCATGTACTTCCTTAAATAAGGAGATAGAAGCACACATAATACTCCAGATACAGTCTCAAGAAGCCTGTATACAATTGCAACAAGATTATTTTACTCCTGCGCTCTAATCCTCTTGCAATAAAGGCCATTATACCAATTGCATTCTAACTGCTTGCTGCACCCGCATATTAGTTTTCATAAGTTGCCACTTAAAGGGATTGTCTCAGAATGCTGATTTTACTTTTTTTCAACATAAGAACATAAGAACTAGGAGCAAGCGTAGGCCATCCGGCCCCTCGAGCCTGCCTATCCATTTAATAAGATCATGGCTGATCTTTTTGAGACTCAGCTCCACTTACCCGCCCACTCACCATAACCCTTAATTCCTTTACTGTTCAAAAATTTACCTAGCCTTGCCTTAAACACATTCAGCGAGGTAGTTTCAACCGCTTCACTGGGCAGGGAATTCCACAGATTCACAACCCTTTGGGTGAAGAAGGTCCTCCTGACCTCAGTCCTACATCTGCTTCCCTTTATTTTGAGGCAATGTCCTCCCATCCTAGTTTCACCTGCTAGTGGAAACAACCTCCCTGCCTCCACCTCATCTATTCCATTCATAATCTTATATATTTCTACAAGATCTCCCCTCATTCTTCTGAATTCCAATGTGTATAATCCCAGTCTACTCAGTCACTCCTCATAATCCAACCCTCTCAACTCTGGAATCAACTGAGTGAATCTCCTCTGCACCCTGTCCAGTGCTAAATTTTAGGCGCCTTGTTACCAATCTTCCAGCCAATGGAATAGGCCGCATCCTGCTTTGCCATCCCATAAGGCCATAGATCATCTTCCAATTCAACTCCACTCTCCTGCCTGAGCTCTATATGTCCAAGTTCCCTCAGTATCAATAAATATATTTCTTGTAACTGCCATTTGGCCCATCGAGTTCACTCCAACCCACCAAAGAGCATCCCATACCTAACCCTGCATTTCTGATGGCTAACCTACCTAGCCTGCACATCCCTGGCCACTATGGGCAATTTAGCATGGCCAATCTATCTAACCTGCACATTTTTGGGCTGGGGGAGGAAACTGGAGCACCTGAAGGAAACCCATGCAGACATGGGGAGACTGTGCAAACTCCACACAGAGACAGTTGCCTGAGGATGGAATCAAACCCGGATCCCTGGTGCTAGGATACAGTAGTGCTAACCACTGAGCTACCATGCTGCCCTAATTTTCAGACTCCAAAGATTCACAGCCTGCTCAGTGAAGAAATTTCCCATCTCGGTCATCTTATCCTGAGATGAAGCAAACTAGGTCAAGACTCTCAAACCAAGAGAAACAGCTCTGCAGCATCTACCCTGTCAAGTCCTCTAACAAAGAATATCTCTTATTCCTCTGAAAGCCAGAGAATACAGGACTATTCTATTTAATCTCTACTCATGGGACAACCTTTTCATTCCTATTTCTGTCAAAGCATCATCACCATTTGGATTATATCCATTAAATGCCCCCTTCCCCTTCATGGTTCTAAGGAGAAGAACCCTAGTTACTAGCTATGCATACTGAAATCCCATATTCCCCTACCATTTTAACAAATCTTCTTTACAATCAATCAAGTTCAGTCATTTCTACTTGCTCCTCCCCTGCTTAAGTCTCGTAAGGAGATATGTGTTGACCCAAAGTTTGAGATAAGGAGAAGGCTGTGTACTTCAGCTGCATTTAGCTTACTTGCAATGTGGCCAACCACAACACAAGAGTGTATTGCAGCCACCACTGGAGGTACAGAGGATCACCAAAATCCACAAAGTCCTCAGTTGCTTGACTATTGTCACAAAAGAAAAGATTTACAATATAAATTAATGCATTCTACAGCTCCAGAAATTAAAACAAAATGGTCCACTCCATAAGAAAGGAAGAGCTTTCATTTATACAGTGGCTCAGTGGTTAGCACTGCTGCCTGACAATGCCAGGGACCTGGGTTCAATTCCACCCTCAGGCAACTGTCCGTGTGGAGTTTGTATGTTCTCCCTGTGTCTGTGTGGGTTTCCTCTGGGTGCTCCGGTTTCCTCCCACAGTCCAAAGATGTGCAAGCTAGGTGGATTGACCATGTTAAATTGCCCATAGTGTTCAGGGATGTGTAGCTTAGGTGGGTTATCAGGGGATGGGTCTGGGTGGGATACTTCAAAGGTCAGTGTGGACTTGTTGGGCCAAAGGGCCTGTTTCCACACTGTAGGGATTCTAAGATATAGTGTTGTACAAGACCTCGAATCATCCAAAAGCACACAGCAAATTGCCATGTGATCATAGTGTGTTTTTTTTTGTTGTGGCATTAGTTGAGGGATGCGTTTTGCCCAGGAAACCAGGGAGACAGTCCCTGCTATTCTTTGACGTAGGTTCATGGGATCTCATACATCAGCCTGAACAGGATATGGACATACTGGAATGACCTCTCACCCCTTAAGATCCAGGTTGGAATTCTCACCTCCTCTGAACAAGCTTTTATTAAAGAAAAGTCAGGTTCTGTTTTTGTTTAAGTGTTTCTGCTCACACCAGCCCACAGCTTTCTATTGCATTAAGATAAATGTTGGCACAGTGTAGTTGGGGAGCAAAGAACAGAAGACCCTGGCCGGGATTTTCGAATCAAAGTGATGAGCTTTAGATAATGTGAGTCTACATTGACCTCATAACCCAGCTCTGTAAGTATCAGCACCCCTCCGCTGGATGAACATTTTAAAAAAAAGTTCTCTCAAAAAGGCATTCTTGTTTCAGTAGAAATTATTTAGCTGTAGAAGATTGATTCTGATTTGATAGGAAACTTAAACATTGATGAAATGCACTGAGGATTAGAACAATGGTTTCCTATTAGCGCCCAATAGCTTTGTAATAATGTAACTTGAAGTATTATGGTTGTCCGTGAAAGCTCTGGAGTTGAACCATCTGCTACTCCAATTCAGCCAAAATTGAGATGAAAGAGTACCGGGATTAAGATATCTCCTGATGTTGCTGGTTGGTGTGTGGAGAGATCATTTTGTTACACAGGGCTGCAGGCCTGCACCTTTGCTGAGAGAGTTCTGTCATAATGCCAAGGCCACTTTCAGGAAGTGACACATTTTAGAGAACTAAGTTTGAGAACACACCTGTGATACACAGTCCCCTTGCTGTTGTCGAGATTTCAAGCGGGCAAAAACTCCAGTGATAGCTGCCTTTGAATAATTGTTTACATGCTGACCTTGAAATCTGAAAATGCTTTGGAGTTGTGGCAGAAATCAATTCAATTAACTAACCGTACTAAACGAATCATTCCTCAGTTGAAAAAGATGTTGTCATGGTTGTTTTCACAGATTCCTGACATCAGTATCAGCCAGAGATTAGGACCTCTCCCTGGGCCACATGCAAAGTACAACTTTGATATTGATTTTGAGAGTGGTTCTTACTGAT
Organism: Ginglymostoma cirratum; assembly: GCA_024137785.1. NCBI lineage: Eukaryota > Metazoa > Chordata > Chondrichthyes > Orectolobiformes > Ginglymostomatidae > Ginglymostoma > Ginglymostoma cirratum. Next base: position 1,910,654 of record JAHRHZ010000067.1, on the reverse strand, counting down.
CAAGCATAAAGAAGATGAGATAATCAATTTCAGTCTTTTCCTCTCAGGCCTTTTTAACACATCTCCATACCCAGTCCAAAACTTATTTTCTTCTAAATGCAATCCCAGAAAAGCCCTCTCACAAACTACTTAGTGCTGTGCTTTCAAGCTCCCAATTAAATAGGTTTTGACCATCCATGCTTTTATTACAATCACTGATTTGCTGAGCTATTTGCTAACCTTTGCCTAATGCCCTTAGCCTGAGTGAAATGTTTACTCTCTTCCAACTTACCAGCCCATGGTATTACACTATTCTTTGCTCCCACTTGGGGGTGCAAATTTCGGAGAGTACCTGGCAGACAACCAGGTTAGCTATTCAGTATCAGAACTGACTGGACCAGCTCCAGTTCAGACTGTAGTATTTGCACTCATGACACGAAGCTACATTCATCAATACAAAAGCTGCAATATAACTGGCCCATGAGAGTTGATCCTGTCACTACAATTTAAAGCAGTATGTTGATGATTGGATAATTGTCCTGACAGCCTAACTTTGATCTGACCTTCAATCAAATAGCATCTTTTGGTTTGTTAAATGTTTAATTTTGTGCCGAAGATTGAGAGAGTAATTCCAGGAACAAAGTGAAGGCCAAAATCAATTTTTTAGGTTAGATTGAGGTAAGGTATATATTTCAGATAAACTATCGGCATGTGTTCAGATATGTCCAGCTAGAGGGATGGTTTTTCCTGTCACGGGTGCAAAATGCACAATGGACCTTTCTTTCTTATTCAATCATTGGTTTGTTGATTTCCAAAATGCAGTCTTGCCTCGTGACGGACTTTGCTTGGGACTTTTGCTTTTCTGTGTGGGATTGGGATTCATGGTGCAGTTTACAGGCTATGATGGACAGTGCAGGAGGACTCTGGGTATGGAGGCCGATTGATGAGAAGACCCAGCCAGCAGCCTAGCTTCCAATACCCTATATACGCTGACCACAATCTCACCCCCACACACCTCTCATGTCCCATATCTCTCATGCCTCCTCCATCCCACTTCAGATCCACCATGCTGTCCCATTCCTCTCCAGGTCTTTCATCTATCCACCCGAGACACTCACCAAATACACAGCCAAACAGCAACAATGGGAATGATTTAATCGCAAATGCTAAAAAGTTAAACCTGTAGCAATCTAATGTAAATATCATTCAGACATCTCTCAATGACACTGTAAAGAAAAGAAAGAGTCTGTAATACTAAAGAAGGAAAATTTAATCTCTTTTGTGGCTATTTTGTTGTGCAAACAGCTGTGGAGTTAGAAACCACATTAAAAATAGATTATGCCATTACATCCTTTTAAAACTGTCAATCATTCCCGTGAGCAGTCTTATTGATAGAATACCAGCTGAACTCAGAACATTGTTAACTCAGTCAAGCATTTATCGTGGCCACAACCATCAAAAATATTACCTCTCAGTGCCAAGACTCTGGATGTGAAAGGGATAAATAGTTTTATTTTGTTTATAATTCAAAGCAGGATATCTATCAACCAATGGAGGTGAACAGGTGGCTAGTTTTATTTTAACCTTCAACGTTATGGGGCGTTTCTTCTCAAGTCAGAGCTGCCAATACCGTGATATCATACTACTAACCATGACAAGAAAATTTTTCACCCAATTCCTTATAGCCAGAATGCATTATGGCACTTTCCCTACTGTAAAATGTACAGTGATGCAATTAAGCAATGCTGGTTAATGTAATGGCCCATTTTTCTTTGCAGGTTAGAGCTCTATCTTCAACCACTACATTAAAAAAACATATCCATATTACAGTACAGCATGTAATAGTGACATTTGGAGGTGTCAAGACATTTTACATTTAGTTGCTAGAATGCTCCTGACTCTTCAGCAGGGTTCCCCAATTGGCCATAAATTCCCAAAGGAGGGGTGATCTTACAGTTTCTTTACAACACTATTGCCTGCCCACTCCAGGAGAAATCACAATGTTTGACCGTTTATCATACACTAAGGTTTTTGGCTGTTTCAGGTGCCCAGTGGGAAATTCCTTCCTCAAATTACTGACCAAGAACCTCTACTGGAAAAGACATTTGACCTCACCATCACCCTCAAAACTGTAGCCAGCAATGGTAATGGCTGATCACAGCTATTCTGTGCTGTACGTCACATGCAGATGCAATGTATTAATTGCCTTTTTCCCTCCATATACAAGTTAAACACTGTACCATAACAACACAGTCGCTGAGCTACTGGTGAATAAAGAGCACTTACTATGAAAGCAGAACATCAGAGATCTGGGTAATAACTGCCTGTGATACTCGAGTTATTTAACTTGCTGTCACATTTTTTCTACATACCACTATTCCTCATCAAACCATTTGGAATTTAAACTGACAGATCAGTGTGGCAAGGGCTCTAGGGATTACATCTGTGTGAGGGGAACATCTTAACAGTTACGCTTCCCTGCCCAAAAGTTTAATAAGCGGATGCTATTAATGTCTTAAGTAACAGAAGGCAGCACAAGCCATGGATCAAGGCTCAGCACATTGAGATGTGTGAATTCTAGATGGTATCTGAAACTTCTTCTGAGCTGACAGTGTGAAGACGAATGAATTTGCAGGATTGCAGCAGTGGTATGAGTGGTAGAATGTAATTGCTTCAGTGACTTCAGGCTGAAAAGTGGGAGAAATGCAGAACTGGAATGCTCGTTGGAGCTGTGTGAAATGCGATAAGACCCTGAAGCAACTTTATTCATTTGACCGATTCCATTAGTAAAAAGTACAGGGAGAACTGAAATAGCACCTAACTCTGTGTCACTGATGGCTATTACAGATTTAAAGTCAATTCATGGATCTCGTATATCTGATTTTTAAAATAATTTTTTATTGTACTAGGTTAGCAAGGAATGTCTGATAGTCATAATGAAGGCAAAGAGAAGCAAGGGTTATCAAGCTGAAAAATTAACTGGCTTAGTAAAACTGATTATAGACTCCACCTTATCAACATTGAAATATTCACTTAGGTGGAACAACATTGACACAAGCAAACTCACTTGCTGCATTCAGATCTCACCTGGTCCCTAAACATTTATTGATACAGTAAAATCCAATATTCACTCCTGTTCATCCAGTACCAAATGCTGGCAGGTTACTTGTTCCACATCAGCTAGGGTTAAAATATGCAGTTTTGCTTTTGGTTGACCGAGCTATGTAAGAGCTGACTGGATATCTGTACAGGGGGCGAAGAGTTCCTGGAAATTTTGAGACTTTGGCTTCAATTGAGTTTGACTCATATTTCTGAGACAGCTCACTGGAATAAGGCCTTAATAGAGGTGGGGCAGCCTCCAACATTTTAAGGGCAGCTAATGGCCTACTGCTACAATCACTGTTAATCTACAGGCACAGCTAATGTTCTGGGGACACAGGTTCGAAGCCCACCAAGGCAGATGGTGGAATTTGAATTCATTAAACCTATCTATTTCACTAATATCCTTAAGGGAAGGAAACTTCCATCCTTACCTGGTCTGGCCTAAATGTGACTCCAGACCCACAGCAATGTGGTTGACTCTTGACTGCCTCCTGGGCAATAAATACTGGCTAATGATGCCCTCATAAAACTCATAGAATCCCTACAGTGTGGAAACAGGCCCAACCCGACCCTCAGAGAATCCCACCCAGACCCATCCCCCTATAACGCACCTAATCTATACACCCCTGAATACTATGGGCAATTTAGTATGGTGAATCCATTTATCCTGCACATCTTTGGACTGTGGGAGGAAACTCCACACAGACAGTTGCCTGAGGGTGGAATTGAACCCATGTCCCTGGTGCTGTGAGGCAGCAGTGCTAACCACTGAGCCACCGTGCCACCCAACTCATCTGTGAATGTTTAAAAAAAAATTTTCTGTGTGTATGGGGGGAGGGTTCTGGGTGGACAAGGGATTACCTTTGCCTCTGACTCCACAAACATATCCTGGCTCGATGCTATTTTTGTTTAGCTGCTCAAATATATCACTTCAGTTCCATCACTGGTGGAAGTGGTCAGAGTATGCAGATTCTTGGCTCCAACTAATTCCACCCATAATTGACATTCGGAGTCTTATTTACATTGCCAAACTCTGATTACTCCCATATAGCCTAAGGCCAATGAGAAATTTGGACATCCCTTTCAAAATGGAGCCGACCATATTGTGAACGTTAGTGAAGGGGTAAAATTACCAATGCTAATTTTAGGATGTTACCATTCCACTAATACTAAATGGAGGAAGTCAAAATTAAGGCCTTTGTGTAGGAAGCCTCCCGGTGTATGGAAGCATTTAATGTAACAACACTGGAATAGGCCGTCTGGTCTGTCAGCTGGCTTGTGTTTGTCTCAGCGTAAGACACTTAATTTCATTGTCTTTCTCACTCAACAACAGAAGAGAAACTGCATTTATTTGGTGCCTACCACATAGAAAAACATCACACAGTGCTTCACAGAGACTCATTGTAGGCACATTTATGGTTCCTATTTACTCATTGACCCATCAAAATGTGGGTATAGTGAATATAATGACTCAAAGCAGAAATATAAACTGGTATTTTTAACTTTGACAGAAATTGGGCATAATGGTTTCTAAACTATTCTAAACTGCTTTTTTCTCTTATTGACTCTGTCCTTAATAATTTTGAACAGGTTTATCAAATTAGCCTTGTAATTTTTTTCCACGAAATCTGTATTGAATTTATTGAACCAGCAAAGAAAATCTGAGTTTGTCTTCGCCATTTCTATAAGTTGTCCATTGGTCCTACGAAAGGAGATGTGGGAGATCTATAAAATTAAGGATAGAAGGTAACTTATTTTGCTACAGTGCCTCATTAATAGCACAAATGTTCCAATATTCTGTCGAATATTTTGTAGTACTAGGCGCAATCCCTCCAACTGCCTGCAAAACTATACCTCAAACTTTACAGAGAGGAAGTCATATTTAGGAGATCAGATAAAAATTGCAACTGTGAATAATATGTTTATCATGGCTTGGGCTTTGTAAGCTTTATGATTGAATACTGTCAAAGTACACTGTGATGACCCCTGTGAGCCTGACTGCAACATCACTGCTTAGCACAGGCCCAGATTAATGCAGAAATCCTGAAGTTGTGGTTTGTCATTCACTGTTTTGATATAGACTGCAATAGGAACTTCTATCTAAAGTTGGCAGTCAACAAAATCAGTTGATTGGTTAGAAATCCCAATGGCTAGCCCCAGTTGATTAGAAACCACATGCAAACGTAAGCCTTGCACAGTGAGGTGTAACAGGGTTTTTAAGTAGCTCTTTGAATATTTCAGATATTTCAGCTTTTATTTTCAATTCATATATATGTTATGTATGTGTATATCTTTATTTTGAAATTCTTTTAGAACGATTTGTTTGTTGGTGCCCTCCATGCCCTGTTGGGCTGTCTGTAATATGACTGGCTGTTTAGAGAGATTGATGTTATAATTGCACCTTGATGCCAGTAATCCCTAATAAATAACACTGCAGGCAATCGCACATCAATTCTCCCCGTGTTCTCACTGGGACTCAGTAGATCTGTGTGATTTTCTTCAAGGTCAGCAAAAAGTGCTATTCCCTTACCCTTACGTACGAGCTCTGGGCCAGTAAATGCATTGTTTTGACTTGAATTTCACAGGGTTGAGCTGGAATCAAAATTTGCAAACTGGCAATTTTCTGAAGTGCAGCAAGCTTCATTTACTTACAATTTATCAAAAAGAAGTTTCAGTGTCATTGCAATTTTAACGTTAAGGATGTTAAGGTGAAATATATATTCAATTGGCCTATCAGGTTACATCAAGCTTAAGATAACTGATGTGATTTGTTGTGCTAGTGATCATGTGAATACTATGAATAATATTATTGAGCCCAATTCTCTATTCATTACAGCATGTAGCGCTGTCTCTACGTGATCTTCCAACTGGATGTTTAAACGGCGAGGTGTTTGCAAAAGAGAATTGCATTTACAATGATTCTTTCATCTGTTTGACTGCCGCAGTTCCCCTGGTCTCCAAGATCTGCCCAAGCGACACTTATAGGGTTTGGAAAAGTGGTCAGAATCTGCGGGTCGACACGACACTGCTCGGCTTTGATCACATGACCTGGCAGCGAGGTAACCGCAGCTTTGTCTTCAGAGGACAAGGTCAGTTTCAATAAAAGGGACTTTCATGTTACAAATGACGGCTGAAAATTTCTGAATCATTAGATGCGTCCAATTTCAAAATCTCACCAATTTACTTTCAGAGTAAACACAGCAGCCCTGCACCATATTGTGCCTCTGTGAGCCATTAACATGGGTTGTCTCTACAAGCCTGGTATCTTATCCTGCTTCTGTGAAACAGCTTGTTACCAAGAATTAAAAGGGATATGTAACTGCAAAATATAATTGTTGAAGATCTTTCTGTGAGACATAAAACTAAAAACCCATTTCTTCATTCAGAGTGATCCTGCGGCGCATCAGAAGATCAGCAAAGGAATTCTGCACTGCCTTGGTCATCTTAGTCCTTCAAACCCCTCACTCCCACCTAACCAAAAGTTCATAAGTATTTAATTGGCTGTGATGCGCTTTAGGATGAGTCAAAGTTTCAAAAGGTGCTTTATAAATACAGTTAAGATTACAGCATGTGGTATTGACAGTGATATATGAGTATGGACGGAGATTGGCTAATAGAAGACAGAGTTGGGATAAGGGGAGCCTTTTCAGATTGGTAACTCGTAACTAGTGGAGGTCCACAATGGTCAGTGCTGGGCCCACAATTATTTGCAATACATATATAAAGTAAAGTTAGATTTACTTTAGCCAGTGGGAGTTAAATAGTGAGGAAGACGCAGAATCTATAGCAGGATACAGTTAGTTTAAATAGTGGGCAAACACTAGGCAGACGGAATATAATGTGAGGCTATGTACTTTGGCAGGAAGAATAGAGGAGCTGAATATTATTTAAATGATTTGCCCACGAATCACATAGAGCTAGCATTTATGTTCAGCAAGTAATAGGGAAGGCAAATGAACTGTTGGCCTTTATTTCAAAGGGACTGGAGTATGAAAATAGGGAGGTCTTGCTAAAACTGTGCAAACTATGAGCCAGACTACATCTGGAATTCCGCAAACACTTTTGGTCCCCCTTATCTAAGGAAACACATATTGCTTTGGGAGAAGTCCAGAGAAGATTCTATGAATGGAAAGATTTTCTTGTGAGGAGATGTTGAATAGGTTGAGCTTGGCGTTTAGAAAAATTATTGAAATACAGAAGATACTTGAAGGCTTGGCAGGGTAGATGCAGAAATGTTGTTTCCACTTGTGGGAGAGTCTAAGGCTGGAGGGCATAGTCTCAGAGTAAAAGGTCACCCATTTATAATAGAGTTGAGGAGCAATTTATTCTGTTAGAGGGTAGTGATTCAGTACAACAGAGGGCAATTGAAGCTGGGTCATTAAAAATCTATTTCAGGCTTGAATATACTTAATCAGTTAAGGGATCAAGAGTTAGGGGATAAAGCAGGAAAGTGGAGTTGAGGGCGATCAGATCAGCCATAATCTCTATGAATGGCAGAGCAGACTCAACAGGCCATGGCCTACTTCTGCTTCTACGTTTCATTGTCTTACAGATTAAGTCTTTATTTTTCTTTCCAAGATAACCCTAATATAAACAAGTGGATCAATTTGCGTTTAAGATGTTTCAAAATGTTGTCTTCTTGCTTTGAAAATTTCCCTTTCGGAAGAGTTAATCTTTAACCAGCGACCACTTTTATAGTTAATCAAAATCAATTCTGTCCTTTCTTAGAAAATAGTTATTTCTGGACCCGAAGACTGTTCTTCACTCTTGCCATTAGTAATGCTCAGTGAATTGCCGTTTCATTGTCACTCACACATTCTAAAGCTCTGCAAGTGTGTGTAATCTGTAGTTGCAAGTCAGTCAAATAAGAACAAACAGGAATGAACCAGTGAGCTGGTACCTTTATTATCCGATAGGACAACTATCAGCAACATAATATATTACTGCATTTTTGTCTCACAGTCAACTCATAATATGATTTAAGAACATCACCAAATTGACCCGAGAAATGCCTTTGCATTAACGATAAGGGGAATAGGGTGACACAATATGAGGCTGTCATTGATAATGACAAGAGCTCACTCATTGGAATTCATTTGAATTTACTCAGAAAAGTTGGAGCTCTCTTTTTGCTTGGTGTTACGCATGATCTTAAGAATAATCTTTAAAAGCCACAAAAGCAGGTAACCTAGTGCTAAAAATGCACTGAAGCAGTATGTCATCTAATGGGGGAACCAGCTGTCATTGATACTTAACTCGCACCCCCTCCACACCAAGTTGCTGAATTGGCCAGAGCTCTTGGCAAAGGTTCTCTGCAATGAATGACTCACTTCCCGAATCACAAGGCATAAGTTAGGGGTGTGATGGAATACTCTCCACTTGCATTGATGAGTGCAGTTCCAACAACAGTCAAGAAGGTAGAAACCATCCAAGACCAAGCAGCCTGTTTCATTGGCAACATCTTTAATGTTTATTTCCTCCAGCCCCAGCCTCTACAAAATTCACTGCAGTGATTCACCAAGCTCACCTCCCAACCTTTGACTCAGAGAGGGGGCAAGGCCAGCACATGCATGTGAATACCAGAATACAAATTTCCCCTCCAAAACTCATCCAGGACCTTCCTCCCTGACAGCAGACCCAAACAGGAATCACATCCCCCAATCAGAGCACAACAGCCCCCTCCCCCAATCAGAGCCCAGCCACATCCTCCCGCAATCAGAGCCCAGCAGCTCCCTCCCCCAGTCAGAGCACAGTGCCCTCCTCCCCATTGTGAGCACAGCGGTGCCTACCCCAATCTGAGGACAGAAGCCCCCTGCGCTCCCTGTTATTGAGCCCTGATGTACCCTGTTGTCTTGGGCCCTGACTGAAAGTACTCTGGATATACCTTCACCACCCACACTACAATAGTTCAAGAAAGTCACTCACCACCACCTTCTAATGTATAATCTGAGATGGGCAGTAAGTGCTGGCCTCTCTAGGGACATCCACACTCCACAAACAAATAAAAAGATCTTTAGTTGTATGTTACAAATCATTAATTTTCCCTGCACATCAGTCTTGTAGCAAGGATGGAATTTAGCCAGGCAGAGTGAACTGAGCTGACCTTTATGCGAGCAGTGGCTGAAGTTCACGGTTACAGAATGAGCAAACACCCCATTTCAAAGTTAGCCAAATGTCTTTTAAACATTTTAATTGTACCCACATCCACCACTTCCTCAGGAAGTTCATTCCATACCACCCTCCGCGTAAAAAAATTGCTCCTCATGTCATGTTAAAATCTCTCACCTTAGAAATGTGCCTCCTGGTCTTGAAATCCTCCATCCTAGGGGAAAGACACCACCATTAACTTTATCTACACCCCTTAATATTTCATTAACTTCTATAAGGTCACCTCTCAACCTCATACACTCCAGTCAAAGAAGTCCAAGCCTATCCAGCCTTTCTTTATAACTCAAACCTTCCATACCCGGCAACATCCTGATAAATCTCTTCTGAACCCTCTCCAGGTTAATAATATCCTTCCTATAAGTGGTGACCAGAGCTGGACAAAGTATTCCAGAAGAGGCCTCACCAATGTCCTGACAACCTCAACAAGCTTGCATCTTAGCCAAAACATATATAGGCTCAGACTGAGATAGTAAGAACTGCAGATGCTGGAGTCAGAGATAACACAGTGTGGAGCTGGAGGAACACAGCAGGTCAGGCAGCATCAGAGGAACAGGAAAGTTGACGTTTCGGGTCAGGACCCTTCTGAAGAAAGGATCCACACTGTGTTGTCTATAGGCTCAGACTGGTGTCTGTCAAGCAGGCAGTTACAGATCATCACTAAAGGAATCACACCTTCTTGAACAATATGATGACAGCAGGTGTAATATTTGTATTCCAGAGTACCTGAAATGCCTTACTTAAGTTTAAAACTGAACCTACAATCCTGAGTGACGTGGCCATCTTTATAAACTCATACCTAGCACCAACTAACAGAAAAGGAAGCACCTTTTGCATATTACATCGAATAACCGACAGAACAGTCTATTAAATCGGGTAGGTTGTGAAGTAGGACCATTGCACTCACTGTTAAACACTCATTGTTAGCTCCTAAACTAACTGCATAGAAGGAAAATCAACAAAAAAAAGCTTTTAAAGAGAGGAAATTGGAATGGCATCCATTTGCCACAATTTCAATCCATTTATCATTGCAACCACCATCCTCACTGCAGCAGTTACTAATGAAGGTGGATAACCTATCACTTGAACTCTCAACTGGAGTTTCTTCCAATTCGCTCTGGTTCAGTGGCCACTGCCTAATATTTTCTTGAACTTGAAATAACAGCCAGAGGCTGGTATCCTGTCACCAAGTCACCCTTTATTTACATGGGCTCTGACCAGCCAGCTCAAAGCCAGCCCTAGACTGAGGAGACTTTCTGAATCTCCTGTTTACATCTGTCAGCCTGATTGGCCCAGGTTAATAATCCCAATCAAGGATCTCACAGTCAATGAAATCTACCTGGTCCTGGTTCTAATCACTACAGGACTGTAGCCCAGTATGTGTTAGTATGCTTAGGAGAGAAAATTGGAAAACATTTTTTTAAAATTCAGTTTTAAGAGTGGTACAATGGCACAAACTCAATCGGTTTGGTTCCTTGGTGAGTTGTTGTCATTCTCAGTCAGGTACAATAATAAGCATGAAACTGAGTGTATTTCACTTGTCATTGTATGATGTGCTGTCAAGGACCTAGTCAACCTAAAGGGGAATGTACAGAGCAGCTGCTTAAACTCTGAGCTGGCACAATTTGAAAATTCCAGAGGCAGGTAGATTATCTCTTCAGTTTGCCCTCCAACAATGATTTTTTTCTGTACTTATGGTTTATAGTGATCATGAAAAACATAGGATTTTAGTAAACAAAAGTATTAAAAAAGATAATTACTATTACTTGAGCTTATTCTTACATCTGCTGCTATTACCATCGTCCAGTGCAAAATAGAGCAAGAGAAAGGCAGCAAGTGAAATATTCAAATGTAGAAACAATTTTTCCATCTGTTCCTCAGAATCCAGATTCCTGATTAGCCTAATCCAGTGACACCGGTAGCCCTCTCAGACCTCAATCCTAAGTGAATAGAAGTTTTAAAAGTTGGCTTTTAGCTACTGAGAGAGTCAGGTGAAACAGATGTCACAACTAAGCCCATCATTACTGGCTTTGACATAATGTCTACACATGCTTCCTTTAACCAGCTATCATTGTATGATAATAAACATGTAGGAACTCTTTCTGATTAACTACCTTCTTCCCTGTGAATCACCAGGACCAGTTACAGTGCAGTGCTGGCTAAAACTGGCTGATTCCACACAGTCCACTTCTTAGAACTGGAACCTTCCTGCCTATATCCGTGTATGTATGTGTGTGTGTTTGTGGGTGAAAGTGGGATCATACTTCACTATCTCCTACAATCACTTCCAACTCTCACCATGACCGCATTTTAATTGAAAGCACCAATATCAAATAGATTATACACACTGCTTTAAGATTTTGGTTTGAGAAAACCACGGATCAAATGGAATCCCTGCAGGTTAGGTGGATTGGCCGTGCTCAAATTGTCTTTAGTGTCCAAGGGTGTGCAAGCCTAGGTGGATTAGCTGCGGGAAATGTGGGGTTATGGGAATAGGGTAGGAGGGCTGGGGCTGGGTGCGATGCTTTTTGGAGGGTCCGTGTGGACTTGGTGGGCCAAATGGCCTCCTTCCATGCTGTAGGGATTCTATGATTGTATAATAGCACTCCCTGTACAATGGGTACTACACTTTGTTAAATTCTGGTCATAATTCTTAACAATTTATTCTTCCAGAAATTAGCCATGGCAGGAATTGTAGCCCTATCATCTTTTGTGTTCATCGTTGTGTCTTTTCTTGTATGAAGTATTTCTGAGATGCACATTGTCTGGATGAACCTTCAGCCCTTGTGTTTTATTTGCCAAATAGCCTGTACAATTCACTTTTAACATCTTTGAATCAATTGGAGATTAACTAATGCAATATGTTGGATAGAGCTGCAGTTTCCAGGTACTAAACTTGGGTGAATCAATTTTATTATTAAAGCCCCTGATTATCGAGTAATTAATTAGATGGACAATGTATTGATAGAACAAGGAGAATGCTATTAAGTTTTTGTCACTTTAATTGAAATGTGGGCTCCCTGTAATTGAATTTACTCACCCATGCTGCAATGTGTTTTGTTTATTGGGTGTTTGATTGTATGCATGTCTGTAATATATAAGGGGCTTTGTTTGGCGGATGTGTGGCGTTACAAGAAATCCAGATTATTGATGTCTTGGCAGCCAAAGATTCAGGTTATCCGGAAATTTGAAGGTAAGACCACACTACCACTAGGTTGCCAGTAATTGGACATTTAATTTACTCTTTCTGGTGCACACTTGCATCCTTTTTGCAGAACAGTTTGAGTGACAGAGTCCAGTGATATGTTAAGGCCAAAGCTTAAGTTTGAAACGTAGATTCACAGTTTTCACTTCACGATTGCAGCAAACGGAGACTAAAATGCCGATATTGTAAATTAGCTTCCTTGTGCAGTGTGCTTGCTGGGTGACTTCTGTTTCCACTTAGGATTGCATCGGCAATTTTATACAAAAGTACTGAGCCCTTGTAGACAACACAAACAGCGGGCATCTGCCTGAAGTTGAATTTAAAGAAATAAGAAGTGAATAAAAGGCAGCATCATGCCAGGAACTATGCGCAAAACAAAAAAAAACAAACAACGAAGTAGGAAAGAAAGAAAATAATAACAGTTGCCATTGAAAAATCAATTGGCTGCATACAGAGCAGAAGGGAATGTAGATGCATCCCTCACAAACCTGTCAATCATCAGATGTATATTGTTGCAATTAATTGCCAAGCACTGACACAAATGCACTTTGCTCCATTAGATATAATGGCATTATATTAGCAAGGATGAGATTATTATGCACTCTGGCATGTTACGATCATGCGTTCTAACTAAACTGCCAGGAATGTAAGCACAGATCTTGTGCCCATTTCCTAGGTGCTACAGAGAGACTCCCCATAGTCCTTTAAAGCCAATGAAATACTTTTGACATGTAGTCATATTGTAAATACAGGTAAAGTATGAGCTGATAGGCACACAGTAAGGTCTCAGAAACAATACTATTAACAGGGCACTAGGAATTCCCCACTGTTTAGTGAATAGTGCCATTAAACATCTAATGCTGTCTGGGCCAAATAGGGTTATGGATTTAATGTTGAATTCACAAGGTGCCACCTCCAATAATACAGCATTCTCACCATAGATTTCGCTCTTTGTCTGTAATGGGACATGAAAGTATAGCCATGTTTTAGAGGACACCGTGACTATGTTTCATTAAAACACAAAATATCCTGAGGGAGCTTAACAGGGGGCTTATTGAAAGACATTTTCTCTTATGGAAGGATGTAGAACTAGGGGTCACTTTTAACAATATGATGAGGGGAGCTATTTAAGAGACATATGAGTAGACATTTTTTCCTCACAGAAGGTGGTGAGTCTTTTGGAATTCTTTCCCTGAAAAGATGGTAGAAGCAGATTATTTAAATATGTTCAAGTCAGAGGTACATAGATTCTGAATAAGCCAGAGGTGAATGGTTATCAGAGATGGATGGGAATATAGTAATGAGGTTACAATCAGATCAGTTATGATCCAATTGAATTGCAATAGCAGGCTTGAGGTGTCAAATGGCTCCTAAGTTGTGTGTTTCGATGTATGAGAAATAAAAACTGAGTATATTAGAGAAACTCAGCAGGTCTGCCAGCATCTGTGGAGAGAGAAGCAGAGTTAATGTTTCAAGTCCAGTACGACTGTCTTCAGAAGTTCGGATTTCTGCCAGACCTGCTGAGTTCCTCCAGCACTTTCTACTTTTGTTTCAGATTCCTGGCCTCTGCAGTATTTTGCTTTTATTTGTATGTCTTTGTATATGTTTGCTAGCCATACAGCAACTGTGCAAAAACCAGATGGATGCTTTAAATATTGTTTAAAATTATAAACAGTGCATTTATTCTGCTGTAGTCTATGGTATATCAACTTATGTTAACGTAATGCTGAACACTGTGGTCAAAACATCTTCTTGGAGGTTTATTGTTTTCTTTACGTGGGCATTGCTGACATAACTAATGTTTATAACTCAAACTTAATTGACCTTGAACCAAATGGACCCGAGACGTCAGCTTTCCTGTTCCTCTGATGCTGCCTGGCCTGCTGTGTTCCTCCAGCTCCACACTGTGTTATCTCTGACTCCAGCATCTGCAGTTTTTACTATCTCGCAGCTAAGAATCAATTGTATTGCTGTGGACCTAGAGTCACATGTGGGCCAGGCCAGGTAAGGATAGCAAATATCTCTCACTAATGGATATTAGTCAACCAGGTGGGTTTTTACAACAGTCAATGATAGATTCATTATTACTGAAAACTATTTTCAATTTCAGAGTTTATTCACTAATTCTACAAGCTGTGGTGGTGGCCTTTGAATCCATGTCCCTACAGCGTTAGTGTACGCCTCTTGCTAACTAGTCAAACGACATTACCACTGGCTCCCACATTCTCTTTATTTTATTGTCTGAACTGAAATGGTGCATTTCCACATTGTAGAAAATTCATAAACCAATTCATTTTCAGTGAGCTTTGGACTTTTCTGCCATTGATCCACAAATGAAATTGAAACAAAACATGACCTCTGACAAGCTCCCACAGGATATTTTATGTTTTAATTAAACGTAGTCATGATGTCCTCTAAGACATGGTTATGAATCCACATTGTTGTTGAAGTGAATCTTCAGATGGTACTGCTAACATTCTGTCATTTCTGTGTTTCTGTCAGACAACTGTGCAGTTGTAATGGAGATTGACCACGATCGACAGATGGTTTACTCAGAAACTCTGTCGCTGGCTAATTACGACCGGGACATGCTGTTGGCTGCCGTGCAGCCCTCAGAGGAACAGGTGGCAAGCCGTCTCACCACTCCCATCGTCACTACACAACTAGATACCAAGAACATCTCATTCGAACGGTAATGGTTGCTGGGTACCACCAGAACAACTGCTTCCACTCATATAGGTATTGGGTAGTAAAAGACTGAGGGGTGACCTTATATAGGTCTATAAAATCATGAGAGGCATAGATAAGGTGGATGCTGAGAGGCGAGAGATACAAAAAAAGGACAACTTTTTCAGACAGAGGATGCTTAGTGTCTGGAACGGTCTGCCAGAGGTAGTGGTGGAAGTGAGTACAATTTCATCATTTAAAGAAGCATTTAGACAGGTACATGGATGGAATAAGTAATGAGGGATATGGACCAAACACAGGCAAATGGAACTCATTTAATTGTGAAAACTGGGCGGCATGGGCAAGTTGAGCCAAAGGGCCTGTTTCCATGCTGTTGACCTCTGTCACTCTTTTAGTCCCAAGGTGTGTTGTAGGAGCATGACCAAACAGTATTTCAGACTATCCAATACCAAAGGATGTTGAGAAACATATCCACTTGATCAAAGAGTTATAAGACAAAGATCCCAGCAGGGTCATTTGTGCTTCCCAGGACAGAGGTTCAGAATTTTGGATTGAATTCAATGTAGTTGAAATCAAATACGTTGGATCTGAAATTTTAATGTAGAAATCTGAAAAAAAGGGTCACTTAATGCTCTGATCAAATTCTTAAGTCAGGCTCTAGTCCAAGATCTGAATCCAAACATAGCCTCAAGCTTATTGCTTAGACAAATTTTCACTGTTGTTGAATTTTTTGGTTACTTTCAACAACCTTACTATTTTAATTCAAATTGATTTTCTCTATATATGGATCAAAAAGCAAACAAACAGAAAAATAACAATATTTCATTTACATATCCATAGACAGTTAAATTAATCATAGTAGCTAACCTCATGAATAGACAGAAAAAAGTTATTTTTACTAAGGTTCGAAAAGAACGTAAGTAGGAACAAGACAAAAATTTCTGCAGTAATTCTGATATTTCTGTTCCTCCCAGTCTTGATGCTTAAATACCCACAGTCCTCAAGCTGATTTTACATAAGCTATTTTCTCAGGGTTGTTTCGATTATTCACAATAATTTTGTTGAAGGGTTGCTGTGTGCGAAAAAGAGTTCTCTTGAACTTCCACCAAAAATTAATCCACAGATTACCAGAACCCCTAGAGGAAATTCACCTTAATTCTTCATTTTCCAAATGTTCACCTTCATCTGCGAGTCACTGGATAATTGAAAGTATCACCCAAGAGGCACAGCAGGACTCGACGGAAGTTCAGATGCATGGATCTCCATGAGAATTGTTGGGAGGTTTGAGTTTCTAACAGTCAATTCCCTTGGTCCTCAGGAACCACTAGAAAAGTCTTTGACTCTGAGTCAGTGTCAAAAACCTCAGACAGATCCAACCTCCTTATCTGAAATTTTAACATAGATGTGAAAGCCCTAGTTTAGCTCCTGTGTAATGACAAATAATTCCACAATCACTCATACGGACTCTAAATTCTCCAAGATTCCTTCATCAGCACCTACTACATCTACAACTATTTGAAGGACAACAGCAGCAGATACATGGGAGCATCACCACTGGCAAGTCCTCCTCCAAGTGTGCCCCTAACGTCCTGATTTGCAAACAGTTGCTGTTCCTTAATGTGTCACTAGGTCAAAATCCTGGAACTGCCTCCCTAACAGAATTGTGGGTCTACTTACATCACATGGACTACAGCTGTTCAAGAAGGCAGTTCCTGACCACCTTCTCAAGGACAGCTAGGGATGGGCAATTAATGCTGACCCAGCCAGTAATACCCACATCCCATGAATGAACAAAAAAAAACACCATAATGTCCCCCTCCACCTATGATTACAATCCTCCCACTTTAATTCCTGACCCCATCCTGCCCAAATCTGACTACCCGCCTGATCTGACTAGCCCCCATAACTCGATTACCCTACTTAACCTGAGCCAACCTTGCAATTACCACCATTTGACCTGACCTGGCTTCCCCTGATGCACCTACCTACTCATCCACCTAGCCATCCTTTGACCTCACCCAGCAAATACCCAAACCCTGTACCAACCTACCCATCAGCCACCCACCAAACCCCAACCCTAACTCTAGTTCTCTATTGCTTTCTATTTTCTTTCTTCAAAGTTCACAGGGACACAAATTACATCTGTACCACCTGTTGACACTCTTCACTTCTTTCCTACTTACTTCAAGCCACAAGTCAGACAGCATGGTGGCTCAGTGGTTAGCACTGCTGCCTCACAGCACTGGGGACCTGGGTTTGATTCCACCCTTGGGTGACTGTCTGTGTGGGTTTCCTCCACGTGCTCTGGTTTCCTCCCACAATTCAAAGATGTGCATGCTAGGTGGATTGGCCATGCTAAATTGCCCATAGAGTCTGGGTGGGATATTCTAAGGTTCAGCATGGACTTGTTGGGCTGAAGGGCCTGATTCCATACTGTAGGGACTCTCTATATATAAAAAAAAGTGTGACTGAAAGTGAAAAGAGCCAAGGCTTCAACTCACAGGCATTTTACTTTGGTTGAGTCTCTTGACCTTTCCTATCTTTCAATGCTAACAATTCAACAAATGTTTATTAAATTAGTTAATGATGGACAATACAGTAACATTTGTGTGGCACAAAATATAGCGGAATGTGAAGTTTTTGTGAATAACATGTATTGTGAATTTATCACATAGTCTTTTACTAAAAAAGGAATTACAATTTTCCATGTTCTACTTAAATAGTATAAATTGCTTAATTTCCAGACTAATCCCTGCCAAACCAGACATTTCTGCACTCACAGATAATAGGTACTGCAGATGCTGGAGAATCCGAGATAACAAGGTGTGGAGCTGGATGAACACAGCAGGCCAAGCAGCATCATAGGAGCAGGAAAGCTTGATATTTCGGGCCTAGACCCTTCATCAGAAATGTCAAGCTTTCCTGCTCCTATGATGCTGCTTGGCCTGCTGTGTTCATCCAGCTCCACACCTTGTTATTTCTGCAATCACCTTTTTTGTACACCTTGTTAGTTGCTACTGCTAACAACTTGGCAGATTGGCTCATGCAAAGTAAAATGGTTTGTATTTATCAAATTCCAAAGAACAATGTGAAAAACACTGGAAATCCAGAAACAAATGTGGGTAAGATTTTAACTCATTGTAAATACATTCACTTAAGAGAGATAAAATTGGGCCAAAAGACTGAACTTGGGTTCCAATTTCAGCATTTAAATACTTAACAAAGGGCAAAGAACAAAGAATCCCTACAGGTGTAGAAGCAGGCCATTTGGCCCATTGAGTCTACACCATCCCCCCCAAAAAGCACCTTGTCCCTGTAACCCTGCATTTCCCAATCCTAATCCAGCTAGCCTTACATATCTCTGGACACTATCCATTAAACTACGGGCAATTCAGCATGGCCAATTGCCTAACTTGCACATTTTTGGACTGTGGGAGGAAACCGGAGCAGACACGGGGAAAATGTACAAACTCCACACAGTCAGTCACTCAAGGCTGGAATTGAAACTTGATCCTTAGCACTATGAGGCAGCAGTGCTAACATCTCAGCCACTGGGCCACCCTCAAACTGCTGGAGAATGGGAAGATGTCTCTATTTTAGCCCAGCAATAATACTTGATATCATTTGGGGCAGCACAGTGGCTCAGTGGTTAGCACTGTTGCCTCACAGCACCAGGGATCCTGGGTTCAATTCCACCCTCAGGCAACTGTCTGTGTGGAGTTTGCACATTCTCCCTGTGTATGCATGGGTTCCCTCTGGGTGCTCCAGTTTCCTCCCACAGTCCAAAGATGTGCAGGCTAGGTGGATTGGCCATGTTAAATTGCCCATAGTGTTCAGGGATGTGTAGATTAGGTGGGTTATAGGGAGATGAGTTTGGTGGGTGCTCTGAGGGTCAGTGTGGACTTGTTGGGCCAAAGGGCCTGTTTCCACACTGTAGGGATTCTATGATCTATTCTAGGAAAATACAGTTCATTATGTTCTGATCAACCACAACAATATGCTTTAATCTTGCCTGGCAGACAACAACATCTACGGTATCATTATGATGTTTTTTCAGTTTCCCTACACTGGCCAGTTTGGCTTTGGTCAAGTTAAGCCAAATGTTGCACAGCATTAGGAATTGCATTAAAGTGGTCAAAAAATTAACATAGAATTCTTATCTTCATCTAATCAATCCTGGATTCTGGTCTCAAGTCCCTGAGGGTTCCATTGTTGCTTCCTCCTAGAAGGATATTTAGCACCTTTTTTACTGACTGCCCAGGATCAGTTGTCTTATAATTTAAGAATAAAGTGGCACTTTAATCATTTATTTGAGAGAATGAATTGAAAAATGAAGTTGCAAAAAAGTACCTGTTTTTATTATTCAGATGTGGCATGATACAAACATTAAACTATCAGCTAAATGCAAAACTAGTTCACAATTCTGTTTTCTTCCCCAATCTTTGCTTGAAATGATCTTAGTGTTTGCCAGTTTTAAATCCCTCAGGTAACATGACTTGAGCTGTCATATTGCACAACACTGAATAATGTATCGATTTTCAAGGCTTTCAGGAACTGTTGAACATGATTTCACTACCACCATCTTTTCCAATTTTCCCTTCTCAGAAATAAATCTGGAATCCTGGGCTGGAGAAGTGAGAAGACCGAGATAATAAATGGATACGAGTCCAAGGTAATGGATGTGCTAACCATTGAAGGGTGCCCAATCACGTTATGCAAACAACGAGGAATAATATTTATGATTTAGTGCTCGCAATGCAAATCTTTCTATCACAGGACAACAGAACTTGGGCTTAGGAGTTAATGTATTTAATTTTAATTGATGGAAATTATAGTCATCAATCATTGATCTCTATGTCTAAATTGTACTCAGTGACTCATTGTAAGTCAATGATTTTCTTAGAAAATAGAACTCACTCTCATTGCATCCTCATAGGTTTATGGAGCTTCCAACGTGGAACTAGTTACACGGACAAGAACGGAGCACCTGTCAGACCAGAACAAGAGTAAAAGCAAGGGTAAGTGAAGGAGAGCATTACTGGGCCTATGATGAGTATGTGAAAGCAAGTAGTGCAGTGACAGCTCATTAACACCAGCACTAGAGAAAAGGAACAGTGACAAACAGCTGAGGCAATCTATTCCTTACAGACGCTAGTAATAAAATAAGTCCTGAACAGGAGTAGTCTTTGAAAGTGAACAATAGGAGGAAGGTAAAGTTAGTTTTGAAATTAATTAATAAATCAAATAATGTTACATAAGCACACAATATCTTCTGGCTGTGGAGCATTGTTGGGGGTCAGTAGAGTATTAACCTTGGAAGGTTCTCTTTCCAAATTCATGTCATATTACTGAATACATGGTTCTCTCTCCAGCAAAAATGTAATCAATGCAAGTATTCTGTACCTGATCCAATCCCGTTCCTGTATATTACAATACTGCCCATTTATCATCAGCTGCAGATTTCCAGTGGCAGGCATAGCATTAAAAATATGCTGATTCAGTTCTTGAAAAGGGCTGATAAAACCATAGTATAGTTGGGTGCTTTAGACAAGATTGTAAACTACAAGATTGAAGTGCAAGATGTTAAGTCGGCATTTTAATAGCAATTTTATGTACCTTTCTAAGGAGATTACCATAAGAAAATAGGACAAATGACATAAAGCACTGAAGAGTGAGAATGAGTGAACAACTATTGAGGATAGCTACAGGAACATGATGAGAAAGTTTGTGGCATCTATGGTATGTCCAGCAATTTAGCCTAGTGATTTGCAGCGTTAAGGAACAAGCCATGTTAAGATAGTGGATAAGCCATACAATACATAGGAAGTTAACACAGAAACTGTTTACGGGCTAAGTATGTGTGACGTAACTTGATTTATCCAATAATAATACTAATTGATTCATCTTTGGAAGAATCCAGAAAATTTTACTTTATCTTACTGTATAATAAAAACAAATATTAAAATATTTTCATTTTCATTCTTGAAACACTGAGTATTTTCAATCCATGTGTCAATTATCTTCACCAGCTAAGAACAGCCAGCTAAAGATTTAATTTAGATTCACTTGCTTCAGCAATGATTTAATTAACTGAAGCACAAATACTGCAAATGAGCTTTTTATAAAGCTTATAAACACTCTGATGTCAGCATATCGTTTTGAGTTAATTAGTTGCGGTATTTAACGTGGAGTTGCAAAGCTATTGGACTATAAAGACAGGCTTCAGCTGATGGTCCTATTGGAAAGGCAGGCACCCTCTTTGTGTTACTTGGGCTCCCTACAGATGGGCTCATGCGATTGGGTGAAGCTAGTCATGTGATCTTAAAGAGGTACCAGAGGTCTAATATCAGAGCTAAATGATTGTCAGCTCAAAACTAATTATTTGCAGTGGAGACATTTTTGTGCAATGCCACAATTGAGACAGGCATGCCAGTTCTGGGCTTTTTCAAAGTCAGCACTGTAATTGTTTAATTTCCTGATGTTGTTTGGATTTGCTACCTGGGGGCAAAGAGCTGGTGTTACAGCACCCATTTGCATTTCTCAACCCCAGATTGTGTTTTTTTCAAATTGTTTCAACCTCTAGGGCACCGGCGACACAAACCTGTTTCAACAGCGTCCACTCTGTTGGTCCACCAACGAGTTATCTCACCGAGCAGCCAGAAGATCAGAAGTAAAGTGTTTTTATATTTGTCTAAAATTTCAAAGTGTTCATTTTAGTGACTTTGGAATAAGCTTACTACAGTGGAACCTTCATTATCCATAACCCTACTAGCCTTTCATACCAATTATCTGCTGGAACTTTCACAAGACAAAAGCCCAATGTGAAATATCGCCAGGTTACTCAGCCCCTTCTGTTACTTGTATTTCATCTTCTTCTGTTACTGAATGAACCTACATTTATTGGTAATTGTATCATGTCTGTCTTCATTCCTGTGCCTAGGGTATTATTGCACAGTTGGGAGGTCAGATTTGAAGACTGTCAATTATTCACTAATTTCCATAATCCACTTCCTCTGGTGGATAATGGAGTTTCCGCTGTACTTTCATAGGATTCTGTTCGGCATTATGAAAAATTGATAACCTGAGGAATCTTGAATTCCCCGAAGCTGTTGGCCATCTAAGAATTAAATTTCAGACTTCTTCACCTAAACGGATAACAGTTCAATATTGAATGAAAACAGAAGCAAAGATTATGGACTAGAAAAAAAGTCAGCTTAATATAATTTAGCAATGTCCCTCAGTGCCATTACTGTTCATTACAGACTACAAAATGACAACTTTGGTTATATTGTTCTACATTATTGACTGTCTTTCTTTGTGAATTGTTCAGCTATACATGTTGTTTATGTTATACTAGATTTTATCATTATGTTGCATGTACTACGTCAATATCATGGGTGTAAACAAATCCGGAGACTTTACCAAATAAAAACAAAATACTACAGATGCTGGAATCTGAAACAAAAACAGATAATGCTGGAGAAACTCAGCAGAGCTGGCAGCACCTACTGAGAGAAAAACAGAGTTAACGTTTTGAATCTAATGACTTGTCTTTGGAACTCCTGTTCTTTTCAGTTCTGAAGAGTCAGGTTGGTCTCAAAATGTTAACTTTGTTTCTCTCCCCACAGATGCTGCCAGATGTGCTGAGCTTCTGCAGCACTTCCTGTTTCTATTTGGAGACTTTACTGGTATAACTTTCTTTTTTCCTTTATTCATTAATGGGATGAGGGCATGGCTGGCTAGGCTGCATTTATTGCCCAGAGAGGCAATTAAGAGTCAACCACATGGCTGTGGGTCTGGAGTCACATGTAGACCAGACCAGTTTCCTTCCCTAAAGGCATTAGTGAACCAGATGTGTTTTGCCCCTGACAACCTGCAATGGATTGATGGCCATCATTAGATTCTTAATTCCAGATATTTTATTGAATTCAAATTCCACCATCTGTCATGGGGGGGAATTTGAACCCAGATCCCGAGCATATTATCTGAGTCTCTGGATTAAGCAATGATACCACTAGGCCATTGTCTCCCCCCCGGGGACCTTCCCTAGTGTTGGGGGAGGTCCTTATAGGTCAGCAATGCTCAATGTGTGCTGTTGGCTGGCAAAGCTTTAGACTGTTGCCAGTATGGGAACCTAATATTAAATGATTTTGGAACACAAAAGTTTACACATATTCTACAGTCACTAGTTTGCATCAAACTTGAAATCTCATTCCGAAAGTGTATCACTGCCTCTGATGACCAGAAGATGTTTATACTGCAATGCATCCTGCACTAGTGCAGTGGAAATTGAAGGCAATCATGCCGCATCAAGAACTCATTGTTATGTCTGAACCTGCATTCAAACAAAATGCTAACAGTCAAATTAGTCCACTCCAACATGGCAAGCGTACAAAACCAATTTGTGTAATTTTGCTGTATAATTAAATTGCAGCACAACATTAAGGGAAGAAATTCCAACTGGCTCTTTATATCCTCTGCTATACAGCACAGGAATGACAAACGTCTTGGAAACATAAAATGTGCTGTTGCTACTTTCCAATTACAGGGTACTACAGCCACTCTTCTGATCTCTTACAGGTAAAATCCTGTGGGCATTCCAGGGGTAAAACTTTACAATGATTTTTGCCAGAGTTCTACTGGAGTGGAAACATTGCCATATCACATGTTGGTCTCCCAGCTCAAACTAAGCCATTAAGGGAGCTGCTTGGTTTTTCCCTATAATACCTCCTGGACTTGAGATAGGCCAAGAGGGATATACACAGGACAGCTGCTTGAAATAGTTTTGCACATTCCAGTTGACACCATAGAACAGAGCCATAAATATCAACAACGTCTCAGAAACAATTCCTGGCCTGTGCTGTGCCGCGATCTCAGATATGGTGTCAGCAGGTACAATAAATATTGCCTGCAACTCATGAGATGAAATATCAGTTGTGAAAAGCTGTGTGTGTGTGTGTGTCTGTGTGTGTGTCTGTGTGTGTGGGACAGATCCCCAATCTTTAGGCTTATTCATGAAGAATGATTAATTCAGGTAATAGCAGGGCAATGTTGTAGCCATGACACAGCTGAACTAAGAATCTTCAAGAAGGGAAGAAAGTAATGGGAGGTATGGGCTTACGCTATTGATAGGAGTCAATTAACTCAGTTCGTTGGCTGGATAGGTTTCAATGCAGAATGCTGCCAACAGCATGGGTTCTATTCTCACACTGGGATGAGGTTACTATTGAGGGCCCTGCTTTCTCAACCCCATCCTTCATCTGAGATGTGGTGTCTCTCAGGTTAAACCACCACCAATTGCCTCTCTCCAATGAGAGCTCAGGTCTGGGATTAATGTGCCTTTACCTTACTATTGATACCCTTTACAGATTGGAAAAGTAAGATTTTATTTTGAATGGAGATGCAGACTCCCCACAAAATAAAAACCCTAAAGGCACAAACATTTTAAATACGTAGGTTTCTGATCAATCAGATTATAATCATAAACATACAAAAAATGGGTGTTTAAATGCACTTCCTATATACAAAGCCTTAGACCCACATGCTACTTTGTCACTCTGAGTTATTGTCTTCCATTCTAGATGTGTGTATGTCGACTTATATAATGAAAATGCCTACATAAACTAAACACTTAATTATACCTTCCAACCAGTGAGGTGGCACTGTGGGTCTTTAGTTTTGTACTGCTCAGGTTCTACTGCAAAGAGACTCCTTTGCTCGAACAACCTTTCCTTTACTGATTCCCAAATTGCACCTCACGTTGATATTTAACTATATTTACAATAAAATTAACATACTTTTTCTGGGGACAGAATGTATGATTTTTAAAACTGGGACTAGGGGCAGCACGGTGGTTCAGCAGTTAGCATTGCTGCCTTACAGCGCCAGGGACCTGGGTTCAATTCCACTCTTGGGCAACTGTGTGGAGTTTGCACATTCTCCCTGTGTCTGCGTGGGTTTCCTCCGGGTGCTCCGGTTTCCTCCCACAGCCCAAAGATGTGCAAAGGTGATTGGCCGTGCTAAATTACCCATAGTGTCCAGGGAAGTGTAGATTGGGTGGGTTAGAGGGGGATGGGTTTGGGTGGGATGCTCTGAGGGTCGGTGTGGACTTGTTGGGCCAGAGGGCCTGTTTCCACACTGTGGGGATTCTAAAAATTACATTGGCTCACCTTGGTCATCACATCAACAAATTCTGACTCCTTATGTGTGATGACTCAGTGGTTCGACTAATTATTAAAAATTACAGTTCATATTTATGGCATCTGAAACTATTATCATTCCCTTTTCACACATTTTATCCTCAACTGAATGCTTTTTCCACAGCAATGCTTTCTGGTCCAGTTAGTCATTGACAAGTTTGCAAAATCTCAGTACTCACTTTGAAGGTGACTGTGCACAGTTTGGGTCTGCACTTTGCTATATTTACAAATGTAAATATTTACAGGTCTCTGGGATTGAAAAGGTCTCCTCTATTGTCATTTCTCACCAAATGTAATATTTGGAGAGTAATGGCTTCTATCAGTTAAGCTCACTCAAGGTAAACAAGCTTACATCCATAAACTAAGTGAAAGGGGACCATATAAAATTAACACTACTTCTGAAAGCATATTAATGATGTAAAAATGAAGCTGTTTGACACTTGATAATTCCATGGGGAAAGCAGTATAAATCAACACAGTTTCATATTTAATGATTACTTAATTGGATTGACCGTGAAACTCATCATTAACAAGCTGCATATTAATTATTGGGAACTATGGGTGGAATCTTATGGAGGTCTGAGCAACATGGGCTATTGTGAGATTTGTGGCAGAATCGCACAAGAAGTCTAGGATAGCCCATCTCAACATCATGAGCATTTCACCTCTTCATCTTTTGTACTTTTAACATATAGAGAGTTTCTATCTAGGAAGCACTGAATTACTAATTAAAGAGGGGGGTTATTAGTTGTTAAAAGCCCTGTTAAAGGACCAAAACACCTCTGTAATGTTCAGCTCCCTATCTTATCAAACACACCAAGAAAGCTAGATGTTGAGAGCACTCAGCGTGGGTACCTGGCAGATTCACTTTGCTGTTTGCTCTGACTGACCTCCATGTTGGACACTGGGCACCAACATTTCAGGGTATGCTCCACTGGTACTTGCCACACATACCCTACATCTATGGATATTTGCATCTGATGTGGGCCAGCCTGTAATAGCCCTCATGACACATCTCTGCTCAATTTTTAGGGCACTTCTGCACTTCAATGCTGCACCTCGGGCTCGGTCAGTAACTCTCATTGTAATGATGCAGCAAGGACACTGTGCACTCAGGGACCCACATGCAACTCATGACTGGACCAGGCTGCATCTCTGAGCTCTTTCCTCACACTTACAGCGCTCATTCACCCTGAGCACACCTATGATGGTTACAGTAGCCCTACCTTGCCTTTTTGGACTTTGCCCCTCCACTGGAGGTTCGTATTCCTCTTGTCTTGTTGTTGTTTAGAGCAGTCCCAATGGAGGGAAGCTCGTCACAGTCAAGTCGAAGGGAAATAGCCTTCACTCAGGGAATCCTGGCACAGTCAGGTCAAGGGCAGCCTCCTCCTGCACAACTCTGTCCAGTAGGATCCCTGCCTGCAAAACAGGGCACCAATTTACCCCTGTCTGCTGTATTGAGGATGTCAGAACCATGCAGGGCAGTTCCAGACTGACAGTACCTGTCCATGTGTCCAACTGCCTTTTAAATATGATGAAGGCTGAGGGATGCGATTAATTCCGGGATATCCCAGCAGTGGTGAGCTGTTCCTGGAATGGCACATAGTAACCTGTGGCTGAAATCTGACATGATGATTGCTTTTGGGGTGGGGGAGAAAGTTAATGAGTTTGGTAAGATACGGTGGGAAAGCTCATTGGACCTTGCAGCGATACAGCCTTTGAAAAACACTCAACACAGCTTGTAATTAGCCTATAAGATGTAAGATTCAGCCCTGCGTTCATGTGCAGTTCAAGCCATTGCACTTAGTGTCCCAAGTGGTGACAAACCATTTAAAATGGAGATAATGATAAAATAAATAGCTTATATACCAGAAATACCACTTGACTATGATAGCTGAATTAATAGACAACCAAAAACTGAAGATTTAAGACAAGGATTCAAAACATTCAACATACATTTCTCCATGACAGCTTCGTTCAGAATGAAGTGGAAACAGAATTCCTCATTGATCATTTTTATGTTTTCTTTAAGAATAAAATCTCATTCAAAAGTCTTGCTTCTCAACATGATGCAATAAATTCAAATGGTTGGTACTTAGCAGGTTTGCATGCTGAATGCAGAGATCAATCATTATAAACATATCTGTCATGGAGCAAATACTGTACTAAAAAACGCCTCTTGTCTTTTGCAGGCAGTAAAACACCTCTCCAGTCTTTCCTGGGCATTGCAGAACAACATGTTGGACCACACAATGGGGTTTGTATTGGAAATTTTGTTCTGTTGCCTCAGCCAAAGCTTTTATTATGGCTTATCGATCTCACGGTATTAACTTTGACTCAATCTTCATGCTGACATGGCATATTATAATGCTGATTACTTTTAAGCTACAGCATTTCAGGAATAAGTTCTTGGTAGAAACACTGCTTAATTTGTCATGCACAGTAAGCATGAATGCTGGAAAAATGCCATTTTTATAATAAGAAAGATCAACGACTGTGGATAGTGTAGGATGCTGCCCACGTTTGAAAGAGCAGGAGAGAAGACATTTGCAAATCAATGGTGATTCACAGATGCTGAGGTTGATTTTGCATTTTTCTATGCATTGCATTAAAAGACTGTACCAATTACCAGTATATAAATTTATAAATTAACCAACTTATATCTGTCTATTTCTGGTGTCCCTGTTATAGGAAAGATATTATTAAACTGGAGAGGGCTTAGAAGACATTTACCAGGATGTTGCCAGTTTGGCGGAATTGAGTTATAAGGAGAGTCTAGATAGGCTGGGACTTTTTCACGGGCATGTAGGAGGTTGAGGGGTGACCTTATAAGGTCATGAGGGATATAGATAAGGTAAATGGTACATGCTTTTTCCCTAAGGTGAGGGATTTCAAGACTGGGAGGCATATTTTTAAGGTGAGAGGAGAAAGATTTAAAAAAGACATGAAGGGAATTTTTGTTTTTAACACAAAGAGTGGTTTGTGAGTGAAATGAACTTCCAAAGGAAGTGGTGGATGCGGGTACAGCAACAACATTTAAAAAACATTTGGGTAAGTACATGAATGAGAAACATTTGGAGGGATATGGGACAAGCGCAGGTAGGTAGGACCAGTTTAGTTTGGGATTATGGTCGGCATGGATTGGTTGTTTCCACGCTGTATGACTCTATGAGTCTATAGCCAGGACAAGGATACCTGAAAAGTAAAGGGTTCCTGTGTAGGTTCTCATGGTCATACTTTCAGCATAAACAGCCAAGTATGCAGTTTCTGCAAGGTTTCTGTTGGCCATTCACCACATCTGTGCCAAGAGGTTGGGAAAACGCCTGTGAAAATTTTATTGATAAGCCTGATTACAGGCCCAATTCAGCAAACTGTTAACATTTGTAGAAAGCAGTAACCAGTCAACCAATAAAGTCTTAATGAATCAAACTCTCACTCTTGCAATAGTCTGCCCGCACTTCAGCATATTCTAGAAGGCCCATTAGCCCATAGTGATTCCTTTAGCTTCTACATTAGGAGTGACATGGATGCTCACCAAAGCATTGAGAGTCAAAATCTGGTTTTCTGTCTGTGTTTACAGTAACTGAATAAGTCACGGGAGTTTTATTTTGGGATTTTCCTTGGCATTTTTATGGTTACATCCCTCGTTCTCTCACTTTTCACTGAAAACTGCAAATCAGTAACCCAATGCATGGATTGAATTGTTTTACAGGTTGATTCAATAATGCTGAGTTATTGGTTCATTGTTGAATCCAACCCTTTATAACATGTGGTTGAACTGGTGCAATGTTGTTTGTTATCATTTTGTGATCCAGGCATTCATTACTCAGACATTCAGCAATACCAATCCAACATCCATTACTCCAGAGGAATACTTCAACTTGAGCTTTGACCTGGGAAGTCGAGATATTGGACGTTCCATGGAGCTCACCACTAAAACACAGAAGTAAGCTGAAAGCCTCTTTCATTGCCTGTTATTGCTAATAAATACTTTGCAATTTCCTGTTACTCGCCCTAGTGGAATATGACAAAATCCTTAGAGTCTCTGATTCCTTTTAGTAAACATCGCAGCATTCTACACTGAAATCCTGTGCTCTTCTTACCATGAAACAAACCCAAAGTTATGATCTCAGATTCCAGTTACAAGACAGGGGAGTTAAATCTAACCTCAGGGTTGTGATTATGTCTGCGCAGCTCAGAAACAACGACTTGCATTTATGTAGTGCCTTTGACACAGTTGCTTCACGGTAACTTGTGTGCAAAAAGTTTTCAATAAGTTAGCATTCGGCAAGCCCAGGACAGAATTTAGGAATATGTGGAATCAGAGTACAAATAGCTTAATAGAGAGCAAATCAGTTTAAAAAATAAATGCAGAAAGTTGGGGTAAAGGGTAATTATTCAGATTGGAGGAATGTAGAGAACACTACTCCACAAACATTTTGCTGGGACCAATATCGCTCATAATTTGCATCAATATTTTGGATTTAGGAACAAGTAACTCAATATCAGAGTTTGAAAATGCTACAACTGAGGGTTAAAGCTAAAACAAACACTTCTAGTCTGGAACTTTCAAATTAAAATCCTTACACTGACATGACCTGTTCCCTAATTTTTCAAAATGAATTGCTTTCACTTGGAGAAACTGTTTAAACTTCTAACTTCCACCAGAAGCTCCGCAAACGGAAATAAAAATTTCCAAACAATGTGTTTTCACCAAAGCAAAAACAATCCTGATCTCTCTGAACTGAAAGCAAGTCAGTACTCCTCATTGTTTCCTCTGTCCACTCATAAAACTATCACAAGGCATACAAATCCCCATTATCACACAAGGAATCTCTCTCTCATGCTGGTTGAAAGAAAATCGTGGCTTCAGAAATACTGACAAGTTAATAATTAAACCCCCTTATACACACAGAACAAAATCCACATACTACGAGATTGAAATCCAAACTCTAAAATAAATTATATCCATATATATAAATTACACACTTCATATCACAAATGTACCCCCAAAGAAAAATGAAGATGAAGTATTTTTAAGAGATATTTTCATGACCAAAAATCACAATTTTAATACTATTTCTATGTCACATAAACAGTAGCAAACTTTTGTTATTAAACATGCAATGAGTTACCCAGCAATCGTATTTTCTATAAGTCCATGGGCACCACTGCATTCGGTGTCCTGCATATGGGCTCTCAATA
Source organism: Ginglymostoma cirratum (assembly GCA_024137785.1). Classification (NCBI taxonomy): domain Eukaryota; kingdom Metazoa; phylum Chordata; class Chondrichthyes; order Orectolobiformes; family Ginglymostomatidae; genus Ginglymostoma; species Ginglymostoma cirratum. The sequence goes on along the minus strand of JAHRHZ010000067.1, from coordinate 1,880,111 downwards.
AATTGTCTGCTATAACATTCATTTTCTTTTCCAACACATGAACAACTTTCAAATTATATGGTTGGAGAATTAAGCTCTATTGAAACAACTGTAAATTTTTGTCCCAAAATCTTTTCAAGTAAATCTAAAGGTTATGAGCCGTATAAATAATAGTATTTTTCACATTGTTCCTAATGTTTATTTCAAAACGACATGCCACAGTACATGATTCATTTTCTCTTTCTAAATCATTGACTATTTTTTGCATGTGGTCAGTTTCTTTGAAAAAATAACTAACCGGTCATTTGATCCCTTTCTTGCCATTTGGCAGTGAAATAGCCTCTACCTCAATGGTTGGTAGCCCAACTCTCAGGTTTTCCAAGGCACTTTAACAGTCTTGCATCCAAATCAAATTTTCTGACTTTCTTCAGCAAATTCATTACAGGTGCAACAACGTGCTAAAATTCAGGACAAACCTACTATACAATTCATTCATGCCAACATAATGCAAAATGTCATATCATGTCCGAGGCATGGGAATTTCAAAATAACCTTTACTTTTACCTCTTTAGGTGCTATCCAGCTTTGTCCCAAGGATGGACCACATAAGTCACTTTTGCTTGGGCAAATTCACTCTTAGCCAGATTTCTAAACAAATTGGCTTTTTGTGAAAATTCAAAATGTTCAGTCAAGTGATATAAATGTTCTAATATAACTAAAAACAGAGCATGCTGGAGAAACCTAACAGGTCTGACAGCACCTTTAGAGAAAGAAACAGAGTTAACATTGGCAGTCCAATGAGACTCTTCTAAATGTAACTGTAAAGTATAAATGTTCCTCCTTGGTTTGATTACAAACAACCAAATTTTCAATGTTCCTTATTGCTGGATATTGCATTCCAAGTGGCATGACTTTGCATTGATAATGTTCATCTTATGTTACAAAAGCTGATATTTCTTTAGCTGTATCAGTCTACGCAACTTGCTAATATCCTGGTCATAAGTGAATTTTTGTAATTTCATTCGATATAGTCCTCCAACTTGAAATAGGATTTGAGGTTACTTTTGTTACCACATTGATTTTCAACGCAGTGTCTTTCTGACAAATCCACTTTCAACACCACCATGCTTGGTGAGCTCCAGCTACTATGACTCAGTTCAGTAATGTCATTTTCCAACATGAACCTCATCTCTTCCCCTTACATGAACTAATCTTTCTGGATTGAGTTTGTAATTACGATGTTTTATAGATAATCCATCCTCAAAGTTAACAGCATAATCAGCCAAAACCATTTTTCCTGGCCTATTCCCACAATAATATCACCTTAACATGTTAATGTGACACACTCAATGATTCTTTTCATTGTATGGAATACTCACCACATAAGTCATATTATTGAGTTTCTCTTTGAACCAACAAGTCCAGTAAACTTTCCTTTTACATGTTTCCCAGAGACAGGTGACAACATTAACACATTGTCTCAGCAACAACATTTCAAACATTGGCCATTTTATCAGATCAAATTTTATATGTTTGTTGGGCTGTATTCAATTTTTTTTTGTTAGCCAGTTCACATGCTTTGGTCAGTTTCTGTCTGAAATTCAAAACCTAGGATAGAAGCATTGTCTCTGAGCTTTGGTTTATCAATTTTTCTTTAATTAATTTAAATGGACTTTTTAATTCATGCTCACATATTAATTCAAAAGAACCATGTGGAGTCATTGGGTGCATTCGTAATGGTAAACAGTAACAAAGAAATTCCTATATCCTAATCATTAGGACATTATTGACAATAAGCTTTAACCATGGTCTTTTCAATACACCTAGAGATTATAGGTGATAAGCAAAAGATATAAATTGTTTTATTCCCAAACCATTCTTCATTTCTTTGAATAGTTGGGACATAAAGTTTGAGCCTTAATCTTTTTGTATTCCAAATCTTTTAAAGAAATTGGACTAACATTTCTATGATCATATCTGCAATAAAGGCACTGTTTTAGGAAATCTTGTGGAAACATCTATAATCATTAAAGGATATTGATTTCTTTTCCTTGTTTTTAATGTTTTAACTCATGTTTATCTAATACCAAAGTGACCTATCAATGAAATTCCACTAGCAACTTGCAAAATTCCATCCCAGTACTCAGATGGAACTACCACCTGATGGACCACTGACCATTCTTCACTGGCTGGTATTTGAGGTGGTCTCCATTTCCTCATTTGTTCTTTGTCTTTCAAATACTAACAGTCAAGTATTGTTTCTGTTTCACCTTCTCTGTAAGCTATTTGATATAACTGTTTATAATTCCCAATCCATTTGTTGCATTTCCAAGAAAGAAGATGGGCCAAAGAGATCAGCTTTATTCTCCTTACCATCATTCTTTACAGTTTCATTTTTGAAAATTTTATTTAACAATCTTAGGTATATAATTTTTTTCCTCAGTTTCAATTTTCTTCCTGTCTAATTCTGTGAACCTGAGATCTAGTCACACACAGGAAATAAATCTAGGATATTCCTCCTGTATCGTTTCAGTTTCTTTTACCTCCACTGGTGAGTTCAATGTTCTTGTAACCATCAGATCATTTTCCAAAATAAAGTCAAATCCTTCTGTAGGAATTTATTTTACTCCTGCCAATTCAACTACTCCATTTACAAAGTTACTCTTTAATCGAACACTGTAAAACGAGACTGGAAATTTAATCCCCTTGTATATCTCTAGTTAATACTTTCTCCTTCATTAACCCTTCTGACAGACAAATAGTGTCATCAGCCAATGTCACTGATTGACTTGCTCCAGCAGCTCTCACTATCTTTAGTATTTTTCCTCCTTGATTTGAAGCAAAAGGAAATACTTCTCCTTTTGAGATAAAATACTCAGAACCTTCAAAGGTCTGAATCTCCTTCTCAATATTCAAAAATAATCTTCACAACTTTCTAAGCCATCTCTCCTTTCTTGTACATTCCAAGGAAACATGTTTTCTTTTACCACTACTATAGTTTTAATACATATATCTTGTCCTGCTGCCTCCTTTTCTGAAGATTTTTTAGACTTTCATGCTACTGCAATTGGTCTCCCATTTAACTTCCACTGGTTGGCTTTGGTATGTCCAGTCTTATTACAATGGAAGTATCTTAGTTTTCTCATATTATTTTTTGACCCAGTCTTTTTCATTAATTATGTTGCTATTCTTCTAAAATGAGGACTTCTTCCATCCACTTGTCCAGTTACCTGTGTTTGTCATACTTTCTATATATCACAATTACTATCTGGATAGAACTGCACTGGTTAATAAAGACAACTTAACATTTATTTAAAACCTTCCATGCCCTCGGGATGTCCTGAAGTATTTTACAGCCAATTAAGTATTTTTGGTGCGTAATCATGGTTTTAATTTAGGGTAAATTTGACAAAAATAAAATCAGCACCTATCGGCGAAGCGCATGCAAAATTGAGGTAGGAAACAGAACGTAAAGCAAAGCAAGTGGTATACAATGGAGTTATTTATAAAATAATCATGTTGACAAGATGTAAGTAAGATACTACTGTTTTTCTCATGTTGTCTCATTTGGGAATGTATTTTTCTGTCAAACAGAACAGTTGCGCATGTTTCGTAGATTGCTATACTCTGAAGTACAGTGCACTGAAACCTACTCCAAAGATGACAATTTTCAAATGGAAAGGGTGCATCACAGGACAATTTGCCGGAGCATTGAGTTTGGATGAGATTCTGCAGAATGTCATCAAGCATAATGTGCTCTTATGAAACAAAGTTAGGAAGTGACTGATTCAGAGATAGTCAGAACTGCGGATGCTGGAGAATCTGAGATAACAAGGGATAGAACTGGATGAACACAGCAGGCCAAGCAGTGTCAGAGGAGCAGGAAGGCTGATGTTTCGGGTCTGGACCCTTCTTCAGAATTGGGGGAGGGGAATGGGATTCTGAAATAAATAGAGAGGGGGGGGAGGCGGATGGAAGGTGGATAAAGGAGCCGATAGGTGGAGAGGAGACGGGCAGGTCAAGAGGGCGGGGATGGAGCCAGTAAAGGTGAGTGTAGGTGGGGAGTTAGGATGGGAGCTGGTCAGTCAAGGGAAGACGGACAGGTCAAGGAGGTGGGAATGAGGCTGGTAGGTAGGAGATGGGGGTGGGAGTTGAGGTGAGAGGAGCGGATGGGTGGGGGAAAAGATGGACATGTCAAGGAGGCGGGCACGAGCTGGGCTGGTTTTGGGATGAGGTCAGAAGGTGGCCCCAAAAGCCAGCCCAGCGGTTAGCACAGCTGCCTCACAGCACCAGCGATCCAGGTTCGATTCCCCTTGGGCAACTGACTGTGTGGAGTTTGCACGTTCTCCCATTGTCTGCGTGGGTTTTCTCCCACAGCCTAAAGATGTGCCAGCTAGGTGGATTGGCCGTGCTAAATTGCCCATAATGTTAAGGGATGTATACATTAAGTGCATTTAGGGAATGGGTCTGGGTGGGATGCTCTGATAGTTGGTGTGGACTTGTTGGGCTGAAGGGCCTGTTTCCACACTGTATGGATTCTGTAATAAACTTTTCTGCTCCTTTGATGCTGCCAGGCCTGCTGTATTTCTCCAGCTCCATACTGTGTTATCTAATGATTGTTAGTCTGCTGGCAAATTCCAAACTGGCAATGGTAGGTGGAGTGAGCAGGATGGAATGGATATTAAAGGCAAGAACAAAGATGTAGTGAGCAGAATCTATATTTGCGGCCATTCAGATAAGCAAGATTTATCGTATATTTTCTTGTAAAGGCACTTTCCAGGGCGGCATCCAGCGCATTTATGATTTGCTGGTTTCTTAATGGAGGTATGTTGGTTCGGCAGTAATGCAATCCTAGGAATTTTGATGTGGTTTCACAATCAATGTGTTGACTTCATGATTTCTAACTGCAGTCAGTCATCGTTTGCAATAAACTGCTGTTATGCTGTGGGTTTGCTAATGAGCTATCAACATCTTTCAGGATATCTTTCAATATTTATGTCAGACTGCTGAAGGCAGATGGGACAAAATTGTTTTTGAACTTTATATACTCATTATTTATTTATTATGATGAAAATTGGCCAATTTTCCAAATGTAATGTGCGCTGGCTAAATGCATAATTTGAAAGACTTCAAATATTTGCATGCATACTGTGCTATATGAGAAACATCTTATATTGTTTCACATGCAATTACTTAGGAAATCAGTGACTGTTGGTATGTAGGCCAATCTAATAACCACTTTATGTAGAGCAATATTGTTATAATCCCACTGGAACCAGGATATTCACAAACATACCAAGCAACTCCAGCAAAGGAATGATATGGACAACGTTTGAATTTTGTTATGACCCAGTGCCTTTGTTTGATTGAAACTAGTTTCAGTTTCTCCAGACAGCCATCCTTTCCTAGAAACCTGACATTTCAATTTCCACTTCAGTGAGGACTGTTGAAAACAGAAAACAGAACAAACTTTGAAACTAGGGTCAGTGAGTCATTGGAATTTTCAACTGGTCACCTGTTTGGGAAATGGCTTACACATGTTTCCTACCCTGGACTCTATCACAATATCCAAGATTATTATCGGAAAATGATCAGTTGTAGCTCTGGTCTAAAAGGTAATAGGTTAAACCCGTCAAAGATACTTGACTGCAGCATGAGGTTACTTATGCCATTTCATAAGGGGCAGGAAATTCTAATGATGGCTTGGCCAATATTTCTTACTAAACTATTCCACTTTAAAAACAAAATTAACTGGGCACTTGTATAGTTGCTATTTGTGAACACAATTATTTGTGGCATTAAGGCCATTTTTTTTCCTTAACCTGACTATTGAACAATGACTAAAGCCACTGAATCATACCAGCAGTTGAGTAATTTCAGTCAGTTTTGGCAAATGATTAATTGTTTCCTTAAACCATGCTTATTGGATTCAATTAATAGAGAATATTTATCGAACAGCCGGTAGCAGGGAAAGCTTGTATGTTTCCTGGCATCTACATAAATAAATCCACAAAGAACTAACATCAAGCAAATTGAAATCCAACTGGCATGTTGAATTCTACAACTATGAATATCTAAAAATTCATGTCACAACATAACAAGTTAGCATTACCCATGTCATAGTCTTTGTTAAATACATATTCATTAGTTACTTGAAAGCCTGAGATAATTTCTAACAACTAACAGTTAAAATTAGCTGTTTGGAATGATGTTCTTAAATGTACCTTCAGGTCCCTTTTAACATTTTCAACATCACAGAATCATACAACTTGCATTGTCGAAGAAGGCCATTCAGCCATCACATCTATACTGGCACTACATGTTATGCCTACATAACAGTTACTGCACACCAAGGAATTCATTATTGAAGTACAAGCTGTGAAGAACATTTCTACTGACAGCAAATGAATAATCCTACCATTATACTCATCTGCACAGACAGAGCAGGAGTTCCCAAACAGGGGAATATATAGGGGGGAGAAACTGTACTGAAGCTCCACATACCAAAGAGAAAATATTCCTAGCTCAAGGGTAGTTGAGGCATTGGCAAGATGCTGAGGGAAAGTTAGGAAACTCTACCAATGGCAGAAACTGCTAGCCTGTCACATGTAGCTTCAGGTGTTCAGTTTCAAGGGGTGTTGGTACTTGTGGGAGCAGGTCAGTCCTTTTGAGGGAACTTGAAATGGACCAGAAGTTGCTCATTGCTGGGATGTTGATGAAAATTTTAAAAGTCATCAGAATTAGAAAAATAAAATATTAAACTCTTAAAGTGAAGATATAATAATGTTAACTTTCATGACCGCACCAGTAGATATTGTGGAATGGATGAATATAACCAGATAACTCAAATCATTCAATACAACTAAAATTATACAAATGTGGCTGTTCAATTTAATACTTACTGTGTCACATCTAATTCAGGTGTAACATTGCAATGGAACATTACTTTTACTGTGCATTATTAATGTATACAGTGTGACTCATTCAATTCCAAATAATAAACACTTTATTAACACATATGAATGTTAACCATTCCAGGAATTTGTTTATTAAGATTGGTTCAATGGAAGCAACATTTCCCTTTTCGCAAGGGTCTTCTCATTAAACTGTGTGTATAGCACACGTGAAGAGAAACAATGTTCAAACACTAATTTTGTCTGTCCTTATCTCTCTGTCAAGGTTCAAAGCAAAACTCTGGCTGTGTGAGGATCACCCACTTTCCCTCTCTGAGCAGGTAGCTCCCATCATCGATCTAATGGCAATAAGCAATGCACTTTTTGCTAAACTTAGGGACTTCATCACTCTTCGGCTCCCCCCAGGATTTCCAGTCAAAATAGGTGAGTAACTGAATATAAATTCTGCATTTTCATGTGCATTTTTCTTTCTGAATGTTACGCCAGAAAATCAACTAAACTCATTCATATCAAAGGGAATAATGAATTATAAATTCTTAAGAGCTTATTATTGCCATCCTGCAAATGAAACTTGCATTTCCTGTGTTATTGCTTACAGTAGCCTGGGACCTGCAACGCAGCTGCTAGGATGGAGCTCTGTTTAACATAGCCTGTTTCTTCAGAGCTACTGTTCAGGCATTTCATGTGGGAAATTGTTCAAACCAGACATACCCTGAGATCTGTTCGTGGTTATTTGCTTGGAAAAGTCCAGTAGATCGGCAGATGTTTTTAATATCCAATTTTTCTTTACCCTTAGGAAAGCTCAGAGTTTCAAGGTCAAAAAACCCAGCAGAAAATGTTTGAATTCCATTCCCTTTTTAAAGGAAAATCTATTTGACATCTGAAATGTGAAGTGTTACTCTTGTTGATCGCATCCCCCCCAATCCCAAAGTCTTTCCTTGGCCATGGTGCAGGTGGTTATACAAGGGGTTACCTGCAGTAGCTTTCCTAGTCTTGATCTCACCCTAGCTTGTGCTAACAGATCAAGTTACTGGCATTTTCTGATGGCTTTAGACTTCAAGCATTATGGAAACCTATAATATACAACCATGCAAAGTTGTGACTGTGTAATTCAGCCATTATTCTTGCTTCAGTTAATCAGTTTGAGTCCCCTTCACTTCAATGATTAACCTAGGCTGATATTTGTCTGCAATTCCGAAGGAATGCTGCACAGTTAGAATTAATGGACCTTTGTGGGCATATTAATTGAGATTCTTTTTGGCTGTTCAAGGAAATGGTAAATTGCAAGTTCTGAGGCAGTTCCCAATGGTTTGGGTTCAGCAACACCAGTTGACCTCGTTCTTTTATACTCAGGAGTTTGCCCCTGCTGAAGAATATATAGTTAGCAATAGCATGGCACAAACATTTTAGAAGAGAACCTCTTTGTAAATAAGAACAATAATAAATCATACCACCTTATGTTGGGGCTGCCCAAATGGATCTGATATTGCTCAGATTGCATCGGACTGAAGCTTAATTTTGGGTTTGGTCAGTTACATTCCTCAAACAAACTGCTCTGGCCTTCCTCAGAAATAATTTGGTAAGATGTATGGAGTGGGAGGCAACATGAGTGTTTTTTTTTGTCCTCTGTCCAACAGGAAACTGAAGCCTTTATTCATGATCCCTTCCTTTCTCTCCCAGAATTGCCCAGCAACAACCAAATCCTCTTCATTTCAATGGCTTTGTGCAAACATCAACAGTGTAACATGTTTGCTGAGAATGCGGCCAACTATTTAATATTTGACCTTTGACAAATAGTTTCCGACAAATGACAGCACATCCACTGTATGCCATGACCACCAGTTTCAATGACTACTCACTGACTCTCAAAGAAAAGAGCTTGTCAATATTTTAATTTCTCCTTTGGCCAAACAGTTCCAGCAAAACCTTAAATCATAGCAGATGCATGTTGTTGCTGTGTGTTGGTGCAAAACTCCAAAGGAGATCCACACCAATAAAATAAAGAAGGAAATTATCTTGATTAACTCGTACCGGCAAAATATACCTGATTAATTTGGATTTTTCTGATTCAGATATATTTCAATAAGAAAGAAAAATTCCGAAGGGAGGACTCGCAATCCGTGGTTAACTAAATAAGTTAAACATGCTGTAGTATTAAGCTTAAAGAAAATCCTTTCAATTGTATGAGGATGTGTTGCAGATCAAGATATTTGTTCAGGTTCAGTGGGGGTTTAATGGGATATAACTCTGCGAGTTAAGTGATACTAATTAACATGTTTATTGGTGGTATACAAAATTGTGATGGATATACTAATATATTGGATATTAATTTAAATTAATATTAATTTAATATATTGTGATAAATATTTGTATGTACATTAAGCAGTAAATATTATATTAAGCAGTAATCTACTTCAGCTATATTAGAAACACATGCAAACTAATGAGTGCTGAAACGACTGTAGACATGTTCACCAATGAGTCTCACTGCCTCCTGCCTATCGGGGAACCCGCTTTACAATGGCTGGTCTGGAGAACTCGGGGTTCCTGCCACTATTCGCAATCTTGGTCCAAGGCAAATGGGGCACAGTTGCCAATATTAATACTGTTCTGAATCTGGGCTGATGTTGTATCATCATTCCATGGTACTTTCAGTACTTTTCCAGAATTCCATTACGCTGAAACAACATGTCCAGGTGGCCCCATCTAACGGCTCTTCAAGATAGTTCCCACAGATAAGTTTGTACATTTCAGTCAAAACGGGCTGTTTTTGCATTGGACCTGTTTTTCAGGGCTTTTTGCTTTATTTCAATTGCGCATTGTCACGTCCAATTAACCCTTAGTGATTAACCTGTAATGGTCAGCTTTGAAGACTTTTTTTTTAAGCCATCCACTACAATATTGCATAGAATATTAAAAGTAAAAGAGATTAGCGAGGAGGGAAGTATTAGAGTCTGAGAGAAAGGTAGTGAGAAATATATTTTACAAGATAGTCAGAGTTTCTATATATATTTAAAAAGGAGACGAGTTAACAAAGTGAACTTTGGTCCTACAGAAAGTGAGTCTGGGGAATTAATAATGGAAAAAAGGATGTAGAAATGAATTGAATAGGTTTTTTGTTTCAGCCTTCAGCAAAGAGGATGCAAGTAACATTCCAAAAAAAGCTGTAAACCAGGAAATGGAAGGCAGGCTTAAATGGAAGACAATTACAATCATCAGGGAAGTGGTATGGAGAAAATTATTGGATCTGTGGGCTGGGTTCTAAAGTGAAGTAGCTAGTGAGGTGGTTGACGTATTGACTAGAATTTTCCAAAGTTCTCTACATTCAGGAAAGGTTCCATTACAATGGAGAAGAGTGAATGTAACTCCTTTATTCAAAAAGGAAGGGAGACAGAGTAGGAACCTACAGGCCAGTTAACTTAACAATTGCCATAGGAAAGATCATAGAAGCTATTCTGTTCTTATAGCAGAGAACTAAACAAATTGAAGATAATCAGGCAGAGTCAACAGGTTTTATGAAAGGGAAAGCATGTCAACCAATTTATTTGAACTCTTTGAGAAAGCAACATGTACTATGCATAAAGGCTAACCAGTTGATCTATTGTCTTGGGATTTCTAGAAGATACTTGATTAAGTGCCACATCAAAATTTATTGTGGAAAATAAAAGCTCACGGTGTAAGGGTAACATGTTCATAGAATCCCTACAGTGTGGAAGCGAGTCCACACTGACCATCCAAAAAGCAACCCACCCCATCCCTGTAACCCCCCATTTTCCATGACTAACCCACCAAGCCTGCACATCCTGGGACACTGTGGGCAATTTAGCATGGCCGGTCCACCTGACCTGCAAATCTTTGAACTGTGGGAAGAAACTGGAGCAAACACAAGCAAACCGGGGAGAATGTGCAAACTCCACACAGACAGTCGTCTGAGCCTGGAATCAAACCCAGGTCCCTGGCACTGTGAGGCAGCAATGCTAACCACTGAGCCACTGTGCCACCCTAATGTCATGGATAGACGATGGGCTAGCTAACAGGAAATCGTAGTCATAAATGGGTAATTTTTTTTGTTTGGCAATGCAATGAGTGGTGTGCCACAGGCTTCAGTGCTGGGGTCTCAGGTTGTTCCATTTTATATATATGACTTGGATGAAGGGATAAAAGGCAAGACTGTTAAATTTGCCAATGACGCAAAATCAGACGGGCAAGGAAGGTGTGAAGGGGACATTATGAAGGTACAAATGGATATAGGTAGGGTAACTGAGTGGGCAAAGATCTAGCAAACGGAATACAATGTGGAAAAAAATGTCAAATTATCCATATTGGCAGGAAGAATAAAAATGAAACATATTACCTAAGTGGTGAGAGATTGCAAAACTCTGAGATACAGAGGGATCTGGGTCTTCCAGGACATGAGTGACAACAGTCTAATATGCAAGTACAACAATTGAATATAAAACTAAGAAGGTTATGCTTAAGTCTAACAGGGCATTGGTAAGCCCACATCAGGAGTACTGTATACAATATTGCAGGCCTCCTTATTTAAGGAATGATGGAAATGTACAGTATTAGAATCAGTTCAGGAAAGTTTTACCAGACTCATACCTGGAATTGAGAGGGTTGTCTTGGGAGGAAGATTGGACAGATGAGGCTTGTATTGCTGGAGTTTAAAAGAGTAAGGAGGTGACTTAATTGAAACATAAAAGAACTTGAGGGGTCTTGACAGGGTGTATGTGGAAAGGAAGTTTTTTCTTGTGGGAAAATCTAGATTTAGAAGTCCCTGTTTAAAAAGATGGGGGTCACACTTTTAAGTCTGAGATAAAAAGAATTTTTTACTCACAGAGAGTTGTGAGTCTTTGCAATTTCCTTCCTCAAAAGGCAGTGGAAAAAGATCCTTTGAATTTTTAAGACCATAATACCATAAGACGTAGGAGTGGAAGTAAGGCCATTCGGCCCATCGAGTCCACTCCGCCATTTAATCATGGCTGATGGGCATTTCAACTCCACTTACCTGCACTCTCCCCGTAGCCCTTAAGTGCAGGATAGATAGATTTTTGATAACCAAGAAGTTAGTGGGGTGTAGGGGTGATCATGGAGTAATCAGATTAGCGTGATTTTATTGAATGGTTGAGTAAGATTGAGGGGCCAAGTGGCTACTTCTGCTCCTAGTTCATATACTCATAATGTCTTCCCTGGTCACAAGTCCAACAATAATTGCTGCTTTGATACCCTTTGAGAGTATGACAGGGTGTTGGATAAATGCAAATATTTCTCTTTGTATCCAATCTTTTCAACCATTTTCTAACATACTCTAATGGGAGAAAGGATCTTTTAAATTTCAACGATGATTTTGAACTTGCAATATTTTAGCTTTATACAGAGAGCTCAACAATTTTTAAACCTTCTTTGCAGAAATTCCAATTTTTCACATCTTGAATGCTCGTATCACCTTTGGGAACCTGAATGGCAGCGATGAACCTGTAACCTCCATCCGGAACAGTCCTACCAGTGAGGCTCCATCTCCCAGCAGTGATACGTCCAGTGTGAGCAGCTCCAGCTCAATGAGTACGTGTTTAAGAGTCTGAGTCTGTGATCAATTATCAGTAATGAATACGGTCTACTGCAGATAAACACATCTTAACATGCCAGTGTTAAACCCTGCCCACAAACTCACATTGTACACATTTAGATTCTGTGCACAAAATGGGCAACTGTGAAACCATTTTACATGACGCCCAATTTCCATTCCTTTTACAGCATATTCAAATAAAAGTTAGGAGGTATGAAACAGATAACCGATTTCCCTCTGCCCATTTTACACCATTGTGTAAAGTCAAATTTATGCCATTGTGTTAAAACATTAACATTTCCTATACATTTTAACATGAAGGCAAATAGCTAATCACAAGCTTGATGTAGTAAGTATACGGAAACCCTGATCCAGGTTTCAAGGTGTTTCTGCACTTTAAAGTTTTTGAGAAGATTCTTGGCTCGGGTTGTGGGTGAGGTTGTAGACTTGCTCGCTGAGCTGATGTGTTTGATTGCAGACATTTCGTCACTCTGGTAGGTAACATCATCACTGCGCCTCCAGTGAAACGTTGGTGTCCTGTCCCGCTTGTTATTTATATGCCTCAGTTTGCTGGGCTGGTTGGCATCACTTCCGGTTCTGTTTCTTTCAGTGGTTTGTCTATCGGGTCAGTTTAATGTGTTTGTGACTAGAGTTCCGGTTGGAATACCAAGCCTCTAGAAATTCCCTGGCATGTCTCTGTTTGCCTTGTGCTATTATGGATGTGTTGTTCCAGTCGAATTTGTGTCCTTCATTGTCCGGTGTGCATTGAGACCAGTGAGAATTGGTCCTGTCTCTTGGTGGCTAGTTGGTGTTTGTGTATCCATATTGTCAGTTTTCTTCCAGTTTGGACTATGTAATGTTTTACACAGCTCTGCGATGGACCTCAACAAGAAGACACAACACGGCCAGACACACTAGTCACATACATCACAGACATATCAGAGATGACCACAAAACTACTCAGACCCCTAGATAGCCCACAAACCATCAACCACCCTGCGACAGCTACTGACAAATGTAGAGGATCCCATACCCACAACCAATAAAACTAACGTAATATACAAAATACCAAGCAAGGATTGTGGGCTCTGAAATATCTGATACTATTGGAGCCCATGTGTCTCTCGTTGGCTGCATTTCTACAACATGGAAACATTAATGCATTTGTTGGCAGGTGAAGTGCAATATAAATGTCAGTGTGGTATTTAAAGTTATAACTTCCATATTTATCAAGAGACTTGCATACTAGCACGTTATAAAATGCCAGGAACACATGACCAGCACTGACATTACTCAGCTGTCTCTGGGTGAAACAGAAGGATGCAGAACCAAGAGGAAAAATACTAGAAACAGTTTGGCATTCAGAAGACAAAAAGGGGGTCTGGGCTTTCCACAAGCTGGAAGTATTTATTTTAAGGAAGTTTTTATTTTAAGGAACTTTGACAATTCTAACATATTACAGTCTACTTGATGCAAGCCGTGTGATAGCTGTCTTTAACAGGTGCAGTTGTGTTGTGCTAGAAGCTACTTCATAATATTATTCTCTGTCAGAAGATTAAGAACAGTTTTATGCAGCTATATTTTCCAATTGAGTGCACTAATTAAGTGAACTCAACCAGGGACTGAGAACCTCCTGCATAACAAAGCCAACACATCAGATAAAGCATGATGAGAAATCAGAATTGAGAATGAGTTACAAGTTCAACATCACTGTAAAAAGCAGTATGTCGGAGCATAAAAATTTTCAAGTGGATGTGGGGCATAGGATAGCATTGAAGGTAATTATTATTTTTAATTGTGTGGCTTTCCCTTTTGCTGAAATACTGGTCTGAAGCAAATGGCGACTGACATTATCTAAATAAAAGGTAATTCAAATATTATGCAGAACAAATGCTGTGTTTGTCTCCTAGATAGAACACTGCACTAACAGAGCATCGCCTCTCTGGACAGCAAAGCAAGGGAGAAAAAATTCTAAGTACAAATGCATCCTCCCTGTCAGTCAATATTGCAACAAACACATGAGACATTCCATGGGACATAATCTGGCAGGAGAACCGGCAAGAAAGGAATAAGTATGTGGTACAAAACAGACCAGTACAAAGTGCTTTCATTTGGATTTGAATGAGGAAGACAGCTGCTTAAGAAAATCAGGGGCTGGTGTCATCGCGCCACTGGCCCTTTGCTTGAACCGAACATAGAATGCATTGAGCACATCAAGGCTCAATGAGAACAGACGTAAGTTGTGGCCCCTCCCTGTCCGTGCTTCCAGTTAAAGTCTTAAGACTTGGGCATTTGCCTTTGGGCTAAGACCTGTTGGCAGTAGTAAAACCATACCCAAAGACATCACAAGAGGGGGAGGGAATAAAGCTTTTCTTTTAATATAAATTTATACTATAAGTAAGGTTCTTTTTATTCATTCAAGAGATGTGGACATCAATGGCTAGACCATAATAAGTCACTTCTGGTTATGCTCCAGCATTTTATAATTAGCAAACCTTTTGGTTAGCAAAGTTGTCATGCTTCTTGAAAGCAACTTTCACAGCCTTTATTTGATGATTGATTTTCCCCTTCACTCTCTCCATTAACTCTTTATATCCTGAATTACTCAATGCACCATTGCCCATGGTGAGGGGCTATGACAGCAAGTCTTCAAATCCCAGCAGAGTCCCAAAATTTGCTGTAACAGATATCACAGATGTCATTCATGCCAAAACATGGTCTGCAATCAATCTTTTAGAAGCAAAACTCTCATCTTTTAAAAGAAATTTGAAAATCAAAAAGTATGAATGAAAATACAGTCTCAAGTTTGTATTTTTAACTGACAATGCTTGTAACTATTTGCATGGGTCCATGGGCAGAAGCGGTGTTAGCTTTCCAATTACTTTATCTCTCTCTTTAGTTACAGCCTCTGGCATATATGTACTAAGCTCCTGGTAGTTAAGGATGGGGCTTTCCTTCAGCACTAATTTTAAGTCAGAGGCATGAGCAAAACAGTTCTGTAGTGTATCAATTACTGACTTGACATAATTGCACTTCATCCACCAAAGTAATCACTGTAGCTTACTCCATATGAAGCATTCATAAACACTAATAATGTAGTTCCCGTTTATAATTCACACTGTAGAGACTCACCGAGGCTGCTTTGACAGCACCTTCCAAACGCGACATCTAGCACCTAGAAGGACAAGGACATCAGATGCACAGGAACACTCCCACTTGCAAGTTCTCCAAGCCACATACCATCTTAACTTGTAACTATTTTGCCATTCCCTCACGGTCGCAGGGTCAAATTCGTGGGAATTCCCCTTCCTAACAGAAAAGTCTGTGCACCAATGTCCCAAGGACTACAGTGGTTCAAACAGCAGTTCACTACCATCTTCTTTCTGGCAAGTTTTGTTTCAATGTACTCTATGTTAGTGATGTATATCATGTCAAAACTCATGAATTAATCTTGAAACCTTCATTGTGTTGTGCCATGTCATTAAAATCTTTACTGGATTGCTGGAGATGAATATTTCTCGTTATGAGTTCTTGTATCTCATGATCCAATAGACACAGATTGAATTAGTTGATCATTTTGCCCTTATTCCATTGAGTAGATTAATGTTTTTGAGTATAAGCATTGTGAAGTTTATTAATAAAACCAATACCATTAAAGCTCATGAAGAAACGGAAGGCTGAATTAATAGAGACAGACTTGAAAATGCTGGCAGATGGTTAGAAACAGAAACAAAGGCTAGGATCTTCCTGTTTTTGGATTAAATCTGAAAGCATGAGTGTTACCAGGAGGGAAACTCACAGCCTACTAAAGTGAGAAAACCCAATGGAAATTTTGGTAAAAAGGCGGCTTTCTACTGGATTTAGGACTCGGGATCAGGCTGCCATGACTGCCTGGAGTTGTCAGCCAATCTGAGGCCAGCAGCTCCAGAACTCAGCAGCTCAATGCAGAGGCTGTAGCTACTGCCAGGACACCAACCTTGCACTTCCAGGCTGAGGGATCACCTATGAAAAAGGTAAGTATAGGTAATTCTGCTATAACATATGTTTCGTTAACACGAATTGGCTGTAATGCGATTGATGAATAGTAGACGCCGTTGGATAAGCAAACTTTCTGCCGTACAGGTATAGCAATTTTCTGTAGCTATTTCCCTATAATGCGATTTTCTATGGTGATTTTCTATAGCACAAGGTCACACAAGAACGCAACTAATGTGTTATAGGAGAACTATCTTTACTGTTTGGGGGTTTTGTAGGTGTACTTTGTCTTTAAGAGATTTCACCTTTAAGGACTGTATGTACTGAGTGTACACAATGTTGCAACTCACCCTGTTAATTTACTTTTGTTGAAATGTCTGTTTCATAACTTAAAATGTGTTTTACTGTTTTAATTAAACTAAACTATGGAGTTAATCAATCCCTAATGAGTGATTGATTATAGTCCACTATCATTAACATGACATGGTGAATAACAGGTGAAAACATTGGACTAATGAGGCACAATGGGCTTGAGCATTCCACAAGTAAATTTGTCTGCAGTTGAAAGCATGGTTGATAGTCTAAATCGTGCTAAAGCGCATGAGACGATCATCAATGTCATTCTTCAACACTGGCTTGGAGACAAATGAAAACACTACTTGTTGAGAATCGGACAAATTCCGATTAAGTATTTATTTTAACTCACTTGAGAGAAATGATCAGGTGTGTGACAGACAAATAGGAAGCAAGGAAAGGTCAAGGGCTTATTATCACGCTAGGTCTCATTGCAAAAAACCCTCCAAAAACCTTGACATAACTCATTCTTAGCCAAAAAAAGCCTGAGACTCAGCCCGAAGCAATGTTTTTCGGAGAAAACCCACAGTGAGTACAAAGCACATTCAAATACAAGTTCACTTTTAACAGGGGACAAGCACATAGTTTTCATATTGTTTCACATCCTCCTGCTCTCTATGTTTGCACAGCCAGTGGCAGTAGCAAAATAGCAGGCAGCTCAGAATCACATGCATCTAAGAGATCTCTGAACGACAGCAGTCATGTAAATGATGATGATTTATCACTACATGTTAAACCCAAAAAAAACACTAATGCTAACTTTTTGTTATACTTACAGTCCATCCTAATTGGACTCCATTGTCTTACTGAAACATGAGGGTTTAGTCAGAGGAAGTGTATGAGTTGAGGTCTAAGTTTTTATTTTGTTCTCCAAATGCAACTTTTGTCACAATTAGAGGTGATTCATGAAGGAGAATAAGCATTTGTATTGATCCAAAGGGTTGTACAGGCAGTGAAGTATTTTTGAAGTTGTCATCACTGTTGCAATGTTAGAAATGCAGTCACCAATATGCACACAGTAAGCTCTCACAAATTACAATGTGATAATGATCAACTAATCTGGCTTGATGATGCAGACTGGCAGGTACCAGATTGGTCAGGACTTGAGGTTAACTCCTCTGCTGTTCTCTGAAATAGTACGCTGGGATCTGAGGGGAGCAGACAGGGCCTTGGAATTCAGGCCTCATCTGGAAGACTGCTGACAGAGTATCACTCTCTTGGTGACGCACTGGAGTATCAGCCAACATTTCAGTCTTTAAATCCAGAGAGGCACTTAAGCCCATGATGTTCAGATAGTGGCAGTGCTATGCATGGTGTCACTGGTGAATTTTTGTTAAAACTAATTAGGCACCTTTTATATGAAGTCATCAATTTACAAATTTTCAGAAGTCTTTTTCATTTTAGTAACCATTTCAGTAAGGTAAATTCATTAACTATTAACAGTCTAACTATACTGGCTTCAGCATGTAGTGATACATAGTGGTTGATCTTATATTTTTCTGGTGCAGCAGGCTTCAGTAAGTAAGTAAGTCTCCTGCTAGATCCTAACATGAGGATTTTATACACTTAGTGGTGACAGACTGGTTGGATTCTTGGAGGCTGATGGTGGGGGGGATCTATTTTATTTAATTAACTGGGCCTTTCTGATCATTAACCATCGCAAACCTGGCCACTTCACTCTTGCTTTGCCACCAGCTAAGCTAGATTGACATTATCAGGAGCCAGCAGCACTAACACAGTGCTAAAGCAAAAGAAAAGCACCAAATTAGATGGCTCTTCTTAATGGAAAAAATCACTTAAGGGAAATACACGCTTTTCCATTAAGTAAACACTAGGATTTGTAAATACAATAAAGTGTCATGCATGGTCTGCACTAAGTTAGCTGCAAACAGTAATTAGTCTACTGTAGTTAGCACAGTGTTCCTGCAAGTAGGGAAATCAGATAATCTTCCCATTCTTGAAAGTAAATGTGTAGACATTGTTTAGTAGCAGGTTTGAGACAGCAGTTGAATGCTGCACTAGTTTCACTGAGCGATCAATGTGCATTACCAGAGAGCTGCTTTATGTGGAATTGTACTCTAGAAGCAATCCCTTGAAAGCAGAAGAGATTTTAAACAGTTTAAAATTGGATCTTTTAGAGTGTAAAAGAAGGAACTGTCTAAACTGGCAAAAGGATTGGTAACCCAGAAACACACCTTTGAGGAAATATTTGGCAAAAAGACTAGAGTGTATAAAATAATTTTTTTGGTATTTGGGGTTCCACTCTCTGAAATGGTGGTGCAAGTGGATTTAATGGTAACTTCCAAAAATGGCTTACACTTAAAAAGGGTAAATGAAAAAGCAGGCCTATGGAGAAGGTGAAGGGGAATATGCCAAATGGATAGTTCTTGCAAAGAACTGTCAGGGGTAGGATGAACTGAATCAACTCCTGTGCTGTATGATTCCAACTCTGCAATCAATGAATTTGTCTTTACAAAATGCTTCTCTTCGATCTGCTGCCTAAAATGTATGAAATGGTGTTGTTTGATTATCTTAATATCACTAGTCCTTCTGTCCACAGAGACTTTTCCATTTCAATTAAATTTGCAAAGGATGTTGCACTTAATGGAACTTTAACTCAATCCTTGGAACAGTAGGCACAGGGTTTCCAATGAACTTAGAATCACACAATCAAACAGGACAGCAGTTTGGCATTTGACTGTGCCATATCTTTGAATTCAGAAATTTCTAACTTTGCCAATACAAACGCAATGTCTCTTTAAAAACAAAAGAAACCTTTGACTTTGTATGTTACATGTTAATTCATTAGCAGGCTTCTCCCATAACTATTGACGAAGTGATTGTCTAAGATGATAAAACGGCAGATGGAATCTACTTTACACTGTAACATCAGTTAAGATTGCAAGTTTTTCTTGGCAGCTTCGTGTCGTGGCTGTGATATGGACCCAGCACTCTTTGAAGTACCCAGAGGCTACACTGTGGTTGGCAGCAACCGGGATTCTCTGAGGGAAGAGGATGATGACCTCTTGCAGTTCGCTATTCAGCAGAGTCTGCTGGAAGCAGGCACTGAATATGACCAGGTAGGGCAGGAAAGTGGTCCCCTCTGATGTTAGAAATAAGAACTACATCTTAAATTCACACAATTTTTAAAATAAGTCAAGGACTGAATATCAAAAAGATTGACAATATTCATACATCATCTGGAACTAACAGTTGAAGCTTTAGATGTGCAATAATAATAAATCATGTAAGGAATAATGAAAACCTGGATGTGATTATCTGAATAGTAATGTAATTGAGCAATTTAAATAATGTCATAAGATTGAAGTTTGAGTAGTTAGCAACTGTTATTTAAATCCCCAAAATGAGGTTATAGTTTTGAAATCACTTCCTGTGACTGAAAAAACTGGTATTGTCTATTATGTCAATTCTAGACAAGAATCTATTCTACATCTGGTTAATTCCTGTGCTGACAGCTGGTGTCATTGCAATGATAATTCCCTCAGGGACAAAGTTTTCTTGATACGCAGTGACATTCATACAAGGGGATTCAGAGCTGGGATCTTATTGCTACATAATTATTTGAATGGATTACTTAGAAAGTAATTTTACATCCACGGTAACCCGAAGATATGATAAAGCACTATATAAATACATTTTATTTTGCATTTTGTCCACACCACAATGGTAATTTATCCTTCTAAATCTTGAGTTAATTTCTTCCTGAATCCAGATCAAACACAATTCAATTTGAACTTAGCTTTGGCCAAAACATTTGTAAAAGGAAGGTGTGACAATTTTGAAAGAAACATAAAATACTTGAGCCCAAGAATTTCCTGAAGAGCTGCTCTCTTTCCACCAACTCCAAATAAATAAATACTCACACTTAGCTTCCCAATGTACAACATTAAAAGGAGCTCATTACATCGTTAGCTGTACCCTGAGCACTGCCTCCACCATGTTCTGTCCTCTATAAATGAGAAAAAGGGAGTGAAAGTGTGACCATCACAGACACTGCGTGTTTGAACAAAGAATATGAAATGTTTCTCTTGATCTAAAATACTATATCACACCAGAAATGTAGCATGCCGCTGCTTCCATGTTTGATCCCAATAAATCCCAATCCTGCAGATGTGATTGTCAGACAAGACTGCACTAAAGTATGACACTGCACCATTCTCTCAATGGAATGTTATTATCTTAAGGAGGAATTGCTTGTATTGATCATCAGCTATAAATGAAGGATGTAGAAACATCAGAAACATTTCATTAGCCTTGTCCTTTGAAAACTTGTGTTGTATCTCAAAGTTCTTGATGTTTTAAAATGGTATTACTACCAATTGTGTAATGGTAATTTTAGATGTGGAATAACCACACCTCCTCTGAGTTAGCTTGAAGTATCTTACTATATCTTCTTTAAATACATATTTATGGTTGAGTTATAAGTATTGTCCAGAAGAAATATTTATCTTATGTTTTTGGAAGAAAGCAACAATTCTCCCAATGTTCTAATATCTGGTTCAGCAATGAACTCTCAGAATAAACACTTACTGTGACATTTTAATATACACAAGTGATGTATTAGAGTCATTGAGTCATGCAGCATGGAAGCAGACCCTTCAGTCTAACTAGTCCACACTGACCATGTTCCCAAACTAAACTGGTCCCACTTGCCTGCTCCTGGCCCATATCCCTCCAAACCTTTCCTATTCATGTACTTTTCCAAATGTCTTTTAACCGTTGTAATGGTACTTGCATCAGTCATTTCCCTCTGGCAGTTCATTCCACACAAGAACCACTCACTGTGTAAAAAGTTGTCCCTCAAGTCCTTTTTAAAACTATCTCCTCTCACCTTAAAATAAAAGCCCCAGATTTGAACTCCCACACCCTAGGGAAAAGACCCCCTGCTTTTCATCTTATCTATGTCCCTCATGATTTTTTAAACCTCAATAAAGTTACCCCTCAACTTCCTATGCTCCAGTGAAAAAAGTCCCAACCTATCCAGCCTCTCGTTATAACTCAGAACCTCCATTGCCGGCAACATGCTGGTAAATCTTTTCTGAACCCTTTTATAACATCCTTCCTGTAGCAGGCTGACTAGAATTGCACACAGTATTCCAGAAGGGGCCTCATCAACATTCTGTACAACCTTAACATGACATTGCAACTCCTATACTAAAAGGTCTGAGCAATGAAGACAAATGTGCTAAATGCTTTCTTAACCACCCTGTCTACCTATAATGCAAATTTCAAAGAAATATGTACTTGCACCCATAGGTCTCTCTGTTTTATAACACTATTCTCCACCAATATCACCCCGACCTTGGATGAGAATTTTTCTTATGACAATGAGTCGTAGCATTTTGTAATATAACTTTCAAAACAGAGGGACAGATGGTTTGTTCAAGATGCAGAGCAATGAATGAAATCCTGACTCAACTGCTACTTCAGATTTCACAATATGTCAAGATGCAGCACAGTCTCATCATATTTGGACATTCACAAACTTGACCTTTGAATTTTCAATTGTGTTTTTTTTCATTTGTCGAAGCCCAAGACAATCAGTTCACTTATTTACAAGACTGGTACTAATGAGAAAAAGATGATTCAACCATTCCAGTACATTCCTCTAAACAAAGCCGAAAGCAGGTCTCTCATCTCACCATCCAACTACCTCTTAAATGCTTACAAAGCTTTGTCTCTATAATGTGATTTAAAAGACCATCTCACATGTTGATCACTTCCTAAAAGGACTTTGGTTAATTTTACAAGTGGATTGAGGTGTCTGTTACAACTCTGGTTACTAAACATGTTTTGGGCAAAGGAGACACCTGCAGCTTTAGGCTAGTTCAGATCTGGAACTAAGTTTAGAGCTTAGCTTTGTTTCAATTAACCACAAGAACTCTAACTCAATAACATTTTGGACAGGTATCACGCTTCCAACTTTATTCACCTAATTTATTATTTATTTTATTTTCTAGGTGACCATCTGGGAAGCACTGACCAACAGCAAGCCAGGAACACGCCCGATGACGTGTGAGGATAGAAAAGGAGAAAGGTAGTGCAGATTCAGAGAGATTCCTTTACTCTCAGAATCTTAGATACTGTTTGGATTAAAGGCATTTCATTGCTTACGAATGTACATGCATTTGTAGTGTAACATATTCGTGAGGCAGAAACAAACTTGTGAGAAAATCACACCATTATTATACATCTCTCAATGTGATTATCGCAAAGCATCATTTTGTTGATCAATACAGAGAAAAGACTCAGAATAAAAAGTTATAAATGACTTCTAGTAAATCATACTCAGTTCATATTGACATCAAGCAGGAATATGAGAATGACTATGAAAAGAAATGAAGAGCTAAGAAGTGCCTTTTGTTTTTCAAATTTAAAATGGTCCCACATAGTTGTTTAGTAGCAACTTACCTAGATGGGGCAGAGGCTGGAACATATTCCTGGTAGATTGCTCATCTGATCACCTAATGGTTAGATGACTTTGTACAGTACAGTAATTAAATGAATGCATAATGGTGGTTTTGCTTACCCAGGTTTTCTTGAGCTGGTCAATGACTAACCTTTGGCTAAAGAATATGAGTAACGATAATTAACTTAGCTGATTTGTCAGTCACAAATGACAGTCCACTTATCAGTTGATGCCATGAAGGCCTACATTTTGGACTTGCACAGTAAAATTTATAGTTCAATATTGAAGAAAGTTACATTGTTCCCGTGGACAACACAATACCAAAGTTGGAGGAGACTTCACATTACACTTACTGAGCTCAGCCAGGTGATTAGCTCCCAAACTTTGTGCTACAGTAGTCTCATGTTTATCCCTCAGATGAAAGGCCATGACATTATACCTCTTCTATAACCTTTAGTCTTGCTTTATATGAACTTGTACCAGCTCAGCATTCCACAGACTTGTTGAATTCTGTGACTTCGTGGAAGGAAGTGACAGGTATAAAATCCACTAGGGGATGCAGAGCATAATAAAATCTCCCTTATCACCTTAAGTTCGCAGAAAAGACGAACATATAATTGTTTGAGGAGAGTCTACATAAATAAAAACACAATTATCCACATGTCAATGACATTAACCTTGCAATGGGCCTTGGAGATTTGAGCTGATGTTTGGTCAATGTCCAAATTGCTGCTAGCGGATTCTTGGAAAGCTGTCTGCTTTTTACTAAAAGTAGTAGTAATAAACTGGATAACACCGCATTTCCTGCCAGGACCCTAATGACAACAATACGAACAAGGACAGCTGTTCCAGGATCTGTTTGGCAGGTTTACAAATTTGATATAGATGATAATTAATATCTCATTGATCCTATGTTTGGTGAAGATTTAAGGATTGCCTACCTCAGAGGGTGATCTTGAGTACCCAACACTTACTATGAGTTAACTTGAGATGTCAAGAATTAAAAGAATTATGGATACTCTGAAAACATACTCATTCTCTGTGTGAATGGCACCCAGCAAAGCCTTTAGAGTATGTGAATTGCAGAACCTTACTGTAAGCATAAAGTAAATGTCACTCATAATTAAAGTGTAGGCACACATAATAATACTTCAATAACTTTAATTCCTCTAATATTTACACATCGTGATTGTTGCTTGTGGTACATTACAAGCTCAAACCACCAAAGTAGACATTCATCTAAAGTTTCCAATTACAGCAATGACTGTGCATTTTGTTCCACTGTAGCTCGTAGGTAATGCATAAGTTGCTTTGATGCTACTGACTGTGAGTTTGGATCACATTGTTTCTACTTTGGCCAAGCTTGGGTGTTTTACATGAGCCACAAACTAATCATAGAACTCATAGAATCCCTACAGTGTGGAAACAGGTCCTTCAGCCCAACAAGTCCACACTGACCCTCAGAGCATCCCAAAGAGACTCATCCCCCTATAACCCACCTAGTCTACACATCCCTGAACACTATGGGCAATTTAGCATGGCCAATCCACCTAGCCTGCACATCTTTTGACTGTAGGAGGAAACTAGAGCACCCGAAGGAAACTCACGCAGACACAGGGAGAATATGCAAACTCCACAGTTGCCTAAGGGTGGAATTGAACCCAGGTCCCTGGCGCTGTGAGGCAGCAGTGCTAACCACTGAGCCATCTAGGTTAGAAGGAAATGGTAAGACTCAGGTATCACCTTACCTCCATCAACAATCATTAATTATGGACATGGCAAAGAGGTCATTTGTATTGTGTTGCACCTAACCGCAAAGGTTGTTTGAATTAAATATAACAGTTCACCTGTTGAATTTGACATAAGGTTTTCAATTATCATGCACTGGGTTGGCTTTGTAAATCTGGATGAGTGTTTTATACATAACAATGTCAATCTCGATTTATGTTACCAAGATCCAGTGGATTTCATAAAAGCAGAGAATGTGCAGCCAGGGCTCTCAGTGCTGTATAAACAACTTCTGTTTCCAACTGGCCCTCTTATAATTAATCCTTAGAGGGCTGAAGGACATACTTTATTCTCCTTTATGTTCAATGTTTCAGACAAACAGGCATTCTTTTAGTCATGTGTCTACTCCAAAATGACACTTCTTCAACCTGATGTTAAATGTATTTGCAAGTTGCAGTTCACTCTGAGCAGAAACAGAGAATTTTGGGCTATTTTTGGACATAGTGCAGGAAAGTGCCAGCAGTCCACAAAGAGTTAACAGATTTTACTCGCTGAATTTATCCTCTCATATGAATATTTTCACAATGCAGTATGTTGTTATTTTATTCATAACTAAATAGGTTTTAATTTAAAACATTCATTACATGACTGGAGGGCTTTTTTTTAAAGAAGAAGTTCTACCAAGCTCAAATCCAAATTACTTACATTGTAAAATCTATTAAAGGTAGTGACAAAATAAATTATTCATCTCACTATCACAAATTCAAATTATCCTTTTGATTACTACGTATTGGACCACTCTCAAAACAACTTCTATAATATCCAACAAATGAGGCAAAAAGCTATAGGAGCCAGAGTAGACTGTTTGACCATTCTGTACCCTCTCATTCTTGATCCTACCACGAGTGGAAATATTTTATCCCCGTTTTCTCCGTCCAGACTTGTCATGATTTTGCATACTTTAATCAGATTTCCTTTCAACCTTCTCCCCTCCAAAGAAAACAGTATCAGCTTCTCCAACCTGTCTTCATAACTGAAATTCTTCACCCCTGAAAATGTTCTCAGGAATCTCTTCTGCACTCTCATCAATGCCGTCCCATCTTTCCAAAGTGTGGAGTCCAGAACTAGACATAGCATTCCAACTGAGGCCAAATTAATGTCGTTTATAAATGCAATATAAACTTCTTGCTCATGTACTCCATTTCTCTTTTAATGAAATTTAAAATGCATTCGTTTACATTGCATCCTTTTTTAAAACGAGGGTGAAACAGTTACTATTCTGCAGCACCATGGCACCGCCTTGGAGTTGAAAGAAGACTGAAAAGTAGTGAAAGCCTCTGCAATTCCCATTTGCCTTCTCATTTCCCTCATATGTTTGGTTGCATCTCATCTGTTCCAGTGCTTTGTCAACTTTAAGCACGGATCCAATACCTAGTTCTTGTCAATTATAAACCCATCTGTTTCACCAACATGGTCTGGGTAACACCTTTTTCCTCAGTAAAGACTGAAAAGCATTCATTCAATATCACAGCTATGCCCTCTGCATCCAGGACTTCACCTGACAAAGGAGCAGCACTCTAAAAGCTGGTGATTTCAGATAAATCTGTTGGACTATAACCTGGTGTTGTATGACTTATGATCTTGTCCACCCTAGTCCAACACCAGCACCTCCACCTCCCTGCATCCATACATAAGTCCAACGTTTGGTACCCAATTGACCCCACAGCTCCCTTTATCACCTTTTCATTATTCATGTGCCTATCAAAGAGTTTGGAAATACCTTTTACATTAGCTGCCAACTTCTTTTCGTACTCACTCTTTGCTTCACTTCCCCCATTTGCTTTTCCACCACTCCTCTGAAAACTTTGACATTCTGCCTGATTTTGATTTGTAATTTCCACCCAACATCTCTCATAAGTACAGCTTTTCTTTCTTATCATAATTCCTATGTCTTTTCTTATATAGTTAGCTCTGGATGTGTTTGCTCTGAGGGAATATACCACAACCATATCCAAACCATCTCTTCTGTGAAGGTTGCCCATTGTTTAGCTACAGTTCTTCCTACCAACTTTTGACTCCCAATTTATTTGATCCTGTTCCATTCTTGCTCCATTGAAGTTGGCTATCTCTCAATTAATGACTCCTTCTGTAAATTGTTCATTATCCTTTTCTGTAGTTGCCCTAAACCTAATTATATAATGGAAGATGTTTATAACACCTTTAAACAATGAGAGAAACTCAGGGCAGAATCTTCCAGGTTTGGCAGGTGTCTTGCACATTACCAAGAAAACAAGAGGAAGGACTGCTGTATCTTCAGAACATCAGGGATTTAAGGGGCCAGCAAGCGGATCTTTATCCATATTCGGGTCTCAGGGTGTGAAAGCCACTCTTCTGTGCTTAGCTAATGCTGGTAACGTAACCTTGGAGATTAAGGCTATCGCCAAAAGTAGGTGATATGTAGGGGCAGAGGAACAGTGTTTGTTTTCACTGGTGAGGCTCACAACTGGAGCAGAGAGTTATTGTCTCAGAGATGGTCAGCACAGGGTGCCTTTCATTGAGAGCCCACTCCAAACCAATGGGTAAAAAACGATCACACTCTTTCTTGCCCTGGAGTTGGGGAAGAGGTTGGGGATACAGTTGTTGACAGGGTAGCATACACCTGCATTAACCCCAGCAGTGACAAGCTGAGGCCCTTAAAGTGTTCTTTAATTATCCAGTTAAGGCCTCAATCTGCCTTGGAAAAACTGGGAATGGACCTTTCCATCCCAAAATTAATCTGTATGGAGGTAAGAAACATCGGGAATTGTATGTGCCTCCTCCCCATCTGTTTAAATGTGCTCCATGCCTCCTACCTCATCTCCAGGATTCAGCTCTCAGATTTAGAGGAAGAAGAAATCTCACTGTATTCACCTTGGAATTATTTTGATATTCAGACTGTGTTGCATCAATGCTAACAAAGCTCAAAAAAGTGGGGGCAGGAATAGGCCATAAAGCCCATTGAGCCCACTGGACTATTGAATAAGATCATGGCTGAATTTCTGCCTCAACCCAATGCCACTGCTCTATTCCGATAATGATTGATCCCTTTAGTGTGCAAAATTTTAGTCTGAAAGTATCATTAAAATGTCACATTTTCTCTATCAGAGATGAATTTTGCAAAGTAATGAGAACAGAAAATGCTGGAAACACTCAAGTCAAACAGCAGTCACAGAGAGAGAAATAAAATTAACATTTTCAATGGTTGAAAAGGTCATTGATCTAAAAACTTTCTTTCTCTGTCTCTAACCTGAATATTTCCAACATTTTCTGTTTTCTCTTTATTTCAGATTCCCTAAATCCTCAGTAGTTTCTTTTTACTTTTAGAGAGATGTCTTTTGTTGCTGGAAAGTAGCTGGTCAACTTTTCAATGAGTAAAGTCATTACAGGAAATAGACATTTTTTATTTAAAAAGATGAAATTGAAGGCTCTTTATTTGAGTGAAAGAAGCATCTGCACCAAGATAGACAGATTAATGGCACAATTAGGGATAATTCATTTAGACCTAATTGACATTACAGACATGAGAAATAAACATTCCAGGGTGCACAATATTTCAGAGAGACAGAGAGAATGGCTAACGAGGAGAAGCAGCCCTGGTAGCAAAAGACGATATAGGGGCATTAGTGAAAAAGGATCTGGGCTATGAAGATCATGAAGTTGAATTTTATGGCTGGAAATAATGAACAGAAAAGAGTCAGAAAGTCCTGGTGGGAGTAGTCTTTTCAGGGGCATCCTACAGTAAGTATAAGATTGGACAGAGCATTAAACAAGACAATACTGACTTGTAAAAGTGGCAGTATAACAATTGTTGGGGGTCTTCAATCTGGATATAGATTGGGATAATCAAATTGGCAACAACACTGCAGAAGATCAGTTTGTAGAATGTTTTCATGACAATTTCTTGGAGCAATACATTATGGAACCAACTGGGGATACAGCTATCTTAGATCTCATATTGTGCAGTGAAACAGGGTTAACCTGTAATGAAACTGTAAAATATCCTCTGGGAAATAGTGATCACATTTCCATTAAATTCTATTTTAAGTTTGAAAGTGATGTGCTCCATAGACAAACATGAAACTTAAACAAAGCCAATTACATAGGTATGAGAGGAGAACCAACTGAGATTATTTGGGTAAATAGACAGAAATGTATAGCTGTAAAGGAAAAACGGGAAACATTTAATGAAACGGTTCAACCAAATTACATTCCATGGAGAAACGAAACCTCTGCAAAAAAGAGACACATCTGTGTCTCACAGAAGAAGTTAAAGATTAATCATGGAATCCCTACAGTGTGGAAGCAAGCCAATTGGCCCATTGAGTTGACACCAACCCTGCAAAGACCATTCCACCCAGACCCACCCCCACACTATCCCTGTAACCCTGCATTTCCCATGGCTAATCCACCTAGCCTGCACATGCCTGGACACTATGGGGCAATTTAGCATGGCCAATCCACCTAACCTACACATCTTTGGACTGTGGGAGAAAACAAGAGCACCCAGAGGAAACCCACGCAGACAAGGGGAGAATGTGCAAACTCCACTCAGACAGTTACCCAACGGTGGAATTGCTTGCCATTGAGCGAATCTGCCACCCCACAGCATAATAAATTCCCTTTATCGCAAGGGAATTGGAGTACAGAATAAAGAAATCTTGTTAAAATTATGAGATAACAAGGTGTAGAGCTGGATGAACACAGCAGGCCAAGCAGCATCAGAGGATCAGGAAAGCTGACGTTTTGGGTCTGGACCTTTCAGACCCTGCTGTGTTCATCCAGCTCTGCACCTTGTTAACTCAGATTCTCCGGCATCGGCAGTTCCTAATACCCCTTGTTAAAATTACACAGGGTTTTGGTGAGATCACATCTGAAGTACTGTATGAATTTTGATTTCCACATTTATGAAAGTGCATTGGAGGCAATACAGCAAAGTTTCACTAAGTTAGTTCCTGGGCAAAAGGGATGTCCAGATTGGCTGTAATATTCTCCAGGTTTTAGAAGAATGAGAGGCAATCTCCTTGAAATGTTCCAGATTCTGAAGGAGCTTGACAGGGTGGACCCTGATGGACTGTTTTCACCGATCAGAGAATTTAAAAGGCAGGGGACAATCTCAAAATAAAGGGCTGGTCATTCAGGATTGAGGTAAAGAGAAATTACTTCACTCAAATGGTTATCAATCTTTGAAATTCTGTGTCCCAGGGGGTTTGGAGTCTACACATTGAATACATTTAAGGCTGGAATAGACAGACTTTGGTCTCTCAGGGTATCAGAGGATATGAGGAATGAGCAGGAAAATGGAGTTGAAACTCAAGATCAGCAAGGATCATATTGAACAGTGAAGAAGAATCAAGGAGCCAAATAGTCCACTCCTGCATCAATTTCTTGTGTTCTGTGTATAGTGGTGGTTGTTTAAGAAAGCGACACTTGTAAAATAGTAATGTGTCACAAATATATCGTCTATTCCCCTGTAAAGTAGTACACAATTTTTCTTTTGGCTTTTTCCGTCCCCAAAGCAGCTTGATTCCATTTTAAAAAGACATATGTTGTCTTATTCAAGTTGGCCGAAGATGCCAGAATCCATAAAGCTTGTCCTAAGTAGCCACACCTTGGAAACAGTCTTAAATCTCTTGTCAGCCCTCTTAATGTAAAATCCAAACATTACTTTGAAATTATTCATGGGAAAATAGGGATTTCACATGAAGAGTTAGATGAAAATGTGAGTCATTTCTCAGGGGGATAAATATAAATGAAATATATATGCGATAAAGTCTTAAATCAGATTAAACAGATCAAAAGCTTACAAGGTAGCATAGCTAAAATTGATGTGCAGGGAGTATTGACTTGAATATCAAAAACTAGGATGCTGCAAAGTTTATCGCAGTTGTTTGATCCCAGATTTGGATTATGCCATAGTAGACAGTGTTAACTTATCATGTCACTTCTTGCAATGATTCAGGACCAGAAAGAAATGCTATCCAGTGGCCTTGTCTCCCTTACTATTCAGGTCAGTGCAACTTTTCTACAGTGTTTTTAGCAGAAGCCGAGTGGCCATTTAGTTGACTGCTGTTGAGATACAAATGCTGCCTTTTGGAACTGGTGCTGGTTCAGGAATTAATTTAGATGCTTTATGATCATTAGCAGTGCTTTGTCCTTCAGCTTCAATTCAGGCAGAATTTTACTGCTATGGCCTGAATGAGGAATTGTATTCAGTGTGGTATCAGTTATGTTAATGGTGTTTCTACTTACTTATGCAGCTGGTTCAGGCAAAAAAAAGCTGCACCTCTCTTGCCATGCATTCTGCTGAGTGTGTGAGCTAATATACAGTGCAGTTAACCTTGTGCAGATGCAATGTGCTCCAGACTGATTGCAGTCTATGCTGAGTCTGTCAGATAAAGCACTTACTAGATATCTAACAGTGAAGTACAAGGCAACAATTGAATTAGGCATTTTACATTGCATCATTATTGTCGCAAATAAAGCACAAAAGCTGCTCAATTTAAACAGTGTCAGAAATTTTGCTCATTTTTACATCAAATAGTGTACTTGATTTTTTAAAAAAAATCAGTATGGGAATTTCTTCATTCTTTTCAGCAAAGATAAAGAGTGAGCAGGATTAAAATAAATTAAAAGTTTTAGGTGATTCATAGTCCTAAAGATAAACAGTAACATGAGCTTGGCAATGGAATCTCCATCTAATTTCAGTTTTTCTGGTAACAGATTTCCAAAGAGTATGATATAATAGCCCCAACTTCTGAACTGTGTGTAGACATCCACTCATTCAGGACTGTGGGAGCCTGGACTGCAAGATTCCCAAAATAGTACAAAATGTTAACTTTCTGTTTCCTGTCCTGTGAAGAGAGATCTGTTTGACACTTGCTGTACTTTTGCTTCAAATTTTTTGGGTATATTTCTTTTGCCAAAATTCTCATTTTTGCAATATCATTGTTAGGATGGCTGTGTGTATGATGGCAAACATGTTTGTTTTTCAGAAGATAAAATAAAGTCCTTCAGTGCTCAAAGGGTTAAAGGTAAGGACAGAGATTGGGGGCCACTGGATTTCTTTCGCTGTGAAGTGATTCCTTTGCTTTCATTCACTGGTGTTGAACCTTGCGCCAGATGCAGTAATATCACGATTTTCTCTGGCAGTATGGTCTTTACAGGCTTGATGGCACTCATTGGCAGCCCAACCAAAATAAAGAATGGTAAATGGGATCACCTAAACCTGTAATAAGTATATTGCCAAATCTGACTGGTGTTATTACTAACACTATCAAACACAGCACTGTAGTCCTGATTTTCTATGCTTTGTGGGTGCTTTGTCATGATGGGTCGAGGTGGCTTTGAACCTGTACTTTGTTAGCACCTTTTTAAGTCTTCCATGCCTTTCTGCTAATGTGGCTTAGTGGAGTCTTGTGTACATTGGGTTTTAGATGAAGTGGTTGTCCAAACTGTTTCTAAAACAATAGATACACTTTGAAACAATGGTATAATTAATGACTGTGGCTGATTTAGTGACCAGGCTTAGGTATCTGGCAAAGTCAACCAATAATTTGGTTACATGACTTGATAATATTCTTCTTACTATCGGTATTTATTTTCACATAACTGTTAAACCTCAATCAATTAAATTTCAGTGGTTTCAATACAGTAAATATGTTAGTCCATTGTATCAGTTTAGAGAAAATGCTTGAAAATTGAAATTGGTATAATACTTAATTTTTCTTTTAGAACAATAGATTGTCAAAGGATTGCAGAATTTTTGTAATTCATTGTAAGGCTGTGATTATTTGATATGGTCATGGATGATGACTGGAAGAAAATTCCATTACCTAGTACTGTTATCATACCTGGCTTCAAGAAGTGTTTATATATAAAAATAAATATTTTGTGCATGGTATTTCTCCCAAAATACACTCTCTTGCTTAGTATTACATTCCATGTTACTTCACATTATTCTGTGGGTAAAATATTACTTATAAACAAATTGAGGCTCCAAAATTGTCAACATTGTTCTCCACCAGATTTGTAAGTACTTTGAACAATATTCTATCGTCAATGTTATCTTTGCCTGGACAAACAATTCAGTAGTTGCAACACTTTTAAAATGGCTGATTCCTTAAGTTGAAAGAACTAGTCAGCTTTTAGACACATTTAACTGACCTTGTTTTGGATTTTCTGTCACTGTGAAAAGGATTACAAGGTAGTTCTGAATTACCTGTCCTAAAATTACTAAAAGAAATAATGGCTTAATTTGTGATGTCATGGTATTTTTAAGCAGTTCTCATAATACTGTCCGGTTCCTGAAAGTTTTAATTATACTATCAATAATGTGTTATTCTGAGTCTGAGTGGTTGACCTTCAGGCAGGATGTTCCAGAAGAAAATTCACAAGCAATCTTTTATCATTTCTTACTAACTTTGTGTACAATGATTGTTTCAGAACACCACAACACAATATTCTCAGTCAGCCCAGCACCCAGCACATACC
This sequence comes from Ginglymostoma cirratum, assembly GCA_024137785.1. NCBI lineage: Eukaryota > Metazoa > Chordata > Chondrichthyes > Orectolobiformes > Ginglymostomatidae > Ginglymostoma > Ginglymostoma cirratum. Next base: position 1,846,633 of record JAHRHZ010000067.1, on the reverse strand, counting down.
CAGCAACCAACTATACCCCAACTATGATGAGCAGCTGCGACTGGCTATGGAACTCTCTACAAAGGAGCAAGAGGAAGTAGAGAAACGTAAACGGCAGGAGGAGGAAGAATTGGAACGCATTATTCAACTTTCACTCACTGAGAAATAGTATCGCCACTCGATTGTTCTTTCATAACAGAATTTTTTAAAGATATAAAACATTAAAGGTAAAAGACAATATGTAAGTTCACCAGTCCATGCATTACTTTTGGGCACAAAAGAGTGTCAACAGTAAAGCAAAATGCAAGGCTGGTTTACGGCCACACAATTGTGCATTGAAAGCGCACCATTGAAAAATGCCTGAATAGCCCATACTTTATTCTACTGTCTTTCACATAATTCTTTGTACTTGGTTCAAGAACAACAATAACCAGAGGTTTATTTGTTTCCAATATTGATTACTTTAACTAATGGCTACATTTTACGTCAGTGGAAAAAAAGCGGCTAGTAGATTGTTGGCTATCTGAATTGGAGTTGTTACAGGCAACTGGTCTTTTGTGTTGGAACATTGTTCTCTAACCTCTAGGGTTTAGAATTGAACTGAGTTCATGCAAAACGCTTTAAGGAGCCTCCCCTGCCCCATCTCCCTTGTTTTATAAAGGCCTGTTATAAAACAATGGATAGTCTAATTCCACTCCAGGCTACACATAAAACTTGCTAGTACAACTTCTAATGAGGAAACTTACATACCTAATGAGAAATGCCACAGTGGTGCAGTACAGGAAGACACTACGTGTGGTTAGGATTCATGTTCATTATCAGGACAGTATAGATTCTGTGTCCTACACATCGTACTGGGAAACCTGATTGATAACAGCTCTATGCAACTGTTCATTACAAAGTGGACCAAATCTCAATTTATATTGACACAACAGCATTGAGCTCAAAGTCCTAAGAAGACAATTGGACCAATGCACCTTCTAAAAGCTAGATTTAAAGCAGATGGAAGAGGAGTGTCCAATTCTTATCACATCATGTTAGCCAAGCCTTGATTCAGTGCAAAATAGTTTGAACTTTCTAGCAATGCCAAGCCAGAAAGTAATCATTTTGCTTGGATGATTTAACACACAGTCAGGGTCATTTTCTGAACCTTTGCTACAGTGCAAAATTCATTCTCATATGTCAATTATGAGAAAATTATTGAAATATCAAAATAACTTGGCTCCAAAACTGCAAGTATCGATTTTCAGAATAATGTGAGTAAAATGTTTTAAAATCCCATTCTTTAATTCTAAGTTTATAAATTTAATTGTTGAAATATTGAAACCTCCATTTGGTATTTTGCAAAATGACCAGATTTTTTTTCAGCTACTTTTGTGGTTAATCTTGGTTTTTCTAATTTTGGAACTTGTTTCCTGTTCTGGCATCTGTATTGCAGACATAGAACACACCAACTTTTAACACTAAAACTGATCAAGTGAATCATCAGATCTAACATAGCTATGGTTGATCAGTCTTAAAGATACAGTGTAATGGTGACCCTTTCACTTTCACAGTGATGAATTTATTTGCAACTCACAAGGCCACCAAGCATTGGAGCTGACTTTGACTGATACCTTGACCTCAGCAGATAAATGTTGCAGTTCTTGGCAAGATCACCAGATTACTTTGTTAACAGCCGTAGAACATTATATAAGATTGTGAAAAGTGTATGTTTGCTAAAAAACAACGTTCAGTGTTAAGCTGAGAGTTGAAATGTCAGTCCTCCAGACTGAGAGAATATAGGTAATTAATATACAGCAACAAAAAAGTAAAAGAAGACTGAAAAGAAGCTTATTTTGGCTTGACTGTCAGAGATTTTTTGAATCAATCTATTTCACAGATGACACAAAGCTTGGCTGCATTGTAAACAGTGTAAATATAAAGATCAAATTACAAAATGAGAAAATAGATAGAGTAACCTGGCAAAAGCCATGGCAAATGGATTTCAATGAAAACAAGTGTAACGTCATCCATTTTGGAACCAAATGCACTTTCTGGGTGTTAAAGTGTTACAAGCAGTAAGGGTCCAAAGAGATTTGGGAGTCTAAGAATGTCATGGACAGGAACAGATAATAATCCAAAAGGCTTTTGGTATGCTGGCCTCTGAACATAGAGGAATAGAGCACAAAGGATAAAAGTTAAGCCACAGCCACACAAAGCCCTGGTGCAGTTTTGCACTACACCAAAGGAATGAGAGTGGAACATACATTTAACAAAATGATACCTGGTCTCTAAGGATTAAATTGCAGGACAGGTTCCACATACTAGCATTGTATTGCATAGAATTTGGAAGATTTGGGCTGATTTAATCAAAGTTTTCAATATGTTAATAGGTAGGGATAGATAAAACAGATTGTGAAAAAACTTTATTTCTATAGTCTTGGACATCGAAGAGTAAGGAGAATTTAAAACACTAGAGCCAGGCATTTCAGAAGTGAAATTAAGAAGCACCTCTTTAAGCAAGGGAGCTCAAAGTTTGAAAATCTCTTTTGCAAATGGCAACGATGCCATTGACCTCATGCCAGATCAATTGTTAATTTTAAAATTAAGGTTGTTAGATTTTTGTTAGCAAAAGATATTAAAGGATAGGGCAAAGGTGGAGTTAGGTTGAAGATCATTGTGATCTCGTTAATAAGTTCTCTCCTCCTGCTCCTATGTATCTTTGAATATAATTGTATAAGTCTGGAGCATGTCACCAACAAATAGAGAACAATTGATGAATGTTTCATCAAAGGGTTCAGATAACATAAACCATAAGAATAAGCATTATGAATTACTTTGACATCTGAAGTCACCAGGTACTATTATTTTATAGGGCATTTATTGCAGTGTTTTGATAAAGATTAAGATGCCTTGTATACAGTTGCTATGGGGGAATATGTTATTTTTCAGCAATGGTTGCCAAAGGTGACACAGAATATTCAGTCATTAATGCATGATAAAATATTCCATGAAAACACAAATGAATCATAACATCACTAGCAAAGAGTTTAATCAACCACTGGTATTTTCACAGTGATATGAAATAACTGGCATCTCCCCATAGTAAACTTCTAATTACTTACCATAAGGTTGCTGTAGCTGAATGATAATTAGCAAAGATGTCAACAGTTTTTCAGGGACGCTGGGTGCACTGCCCATCAACATCTGTGCAACATCTGCAAGGAAAGAAAATGATCCATTCAGAATGAAAATTTAATGGAGGTGCTTGAAGGCTGTTCTCTCATCTCAACATTCAGTTAATAATGGTGATAAACTTTTATGCTATACTCGACAGGAAACATAAGTGAAAAACATGTTAGTTAGCAGTAAGAAAGGAAGGTACAATGTTTTACACCAGTGGAATAACATTGAAAGGAAGAATTTATGAAGATTGTAGGATAGTTTCTAGAGAAGTCATCCAGTGAGAAATTAAATAGTTGGGTTAGGGATATACTAGAAAAGTGCAGGTTAGTTGGAACTAAAACTTTCTTCACAGATGCCTGAAATAAATTTAAGACTGATTTAAATTTCATCTTGAAATAAGACAGTGGAATAAAGTTAAATCCTAATTATGTGGTTATATACAGTTTTTGAGTTGTGCTGATTTAACTGATGTGTGCTTCCACCTCTTCAAAAAGCCGTTTGATAATCTGGGGACTATCTCCATTTGCAGCTTCTTTTCACATCCATTTGACAGCTGCATCATGGTAATGTGGCATTTTCATTGATTCAGGCAATGCTGTAGTTGGAGCAGTCCCATGGAGAGATATTGTGATAAACCTTCTTTAAGACAAGATCAGAAATTACAGAAACTCATTTCTACAGAGACTGTAGGCTACAAAACACATTCTGAAGGCCACAATAGACAATGAGTACTCAAAGGTTTGCATTTAATTTATTTTAAAAATCTGCATTCATACCTATCTCTTTACCATCTGGGTCTATGTGTTTCTGATTCGATAACTAATAACAGGCTGAGTTCACATGATCCTAATTTACTGGAAATTTGAAGAGAATGACCCAGGAATTGGATAATGGCTGAATTGGGATTTACTCCATGCAAACCAACGTGATGGCTGTAGAACTACGGCAGATTGATCTACCAGCCTCACAAGGATAATACCAGCCGACTAGTGCCATCATCAGTTTTCTGCAATCCAATTTCATGAGCAATCTCTCTTCATAAAATAAACAAAACCTCTTCAGCTAAAGTACTCAACTTCCACAATGGATGCAAAGTACAGTGTGTGCGTGATTATTCCTCAGCATAGGCTCCAAAGAAAACCTTGCAACTCTTTCCTGTTGTCCCAAAGGTAATCTTACTCATATGTTTCAAACTGTCATTTTCCAATTGAACATGTCAACGTGAGCGATTAGGCATGATAGATATCTGCACAATGATGATGCAGATAGATGACGTTCATGAACATTCTGAGACCACAATTTGATCTATACAGAATGGAAGTGGCATGAAGTCTAACACAGTTATAGTGCAATTGCAGTTTGGCAGGACTGTCACATTAAGAATATAAATGAAGTGTTTTAGGCTACCATGAGTGAAAGCAAGTGCAGTTTAAATAATTTCCTGTTTGCAGTCATAGGTTTCTCACAGGGGTTCCAAAAGGCCTTCTGGCTCCATCACTCTTAGTGCGGTATCTTCTTGCCCTATTAAATAGTATAGTTGTGATCAATAGTTTCATCATGCAGGGGGAGGGAGAAATTAATCAGTTTGTTTGGTATGCATAATGACATTGTAAATTAATTCAAAAATACTGCATTTACAATCTTATGTGATGACTAGATTAATACTTTGTTATCTCCATTCATAAAGAATCGTAGATGAAAAATGACTGACCTTACCATTTCACACCATGGTGTGTGCAGCAGCAACCCTTTACATGCACATGTAGTGGTTGTAATGAGGTCAGCCAGATTGACTTTATAGAATAGGAGTTCATGATTGGGCCTGTTAATCTGGTCCCTTTAGGGAACCTTGGCTGACAGGTAAAAGGGGAGTGTCAGAGATACTGGCACTCTGAGAGCTGACTCTGAAGAGGCAGTACTAAAGTCAAGGACTGTTCACATGTAAACAAAAAGTGATTTGGTGATAGGATACTGGCCTCTGTGGAGCTATTTCAGTACAGTTAGAACTTCAAAGGGCTATTGTCTTCATGAGTGATTTAACCAACTTCTTTCCAGAAAATACACTCTTCATTTTGCAAAAACAAAATGAACAAACCCACACAAGTGCAAGAGAGCAATTTTATATACAAATTTCTGAGAAGTCAAGGGACAAGGACATGGGTGTTGAGTAGAGTGCTCTAAGTAATAGTCTTATCAACCAAGCATTTAAATGTGAATCAACATGACAAGCATGAATTCTACAAATGAGGGAATCCTGCCTACAGAATGCCTGGACTTGGATTGCCACGTTAATGTGGAGTCTGTTGTTTGGCTCTTTACATCCATAGGGATTTAAAACTCAAACAATTACTAGTTTAAGTGATGCAGCTAACAGTAGGAAACTATAAAATAATCTCTAGGTGCCTTTTTTTTGATGCAGGAACTTATTACATGAGTGGGACATCCAATACCTATGGTGCTTTTGGGTATGAAAGGATGTGTTTCACAATTTATCAAGTGCTGGTATTTTATTATTTATGAGCTTGATGTTTTATCTCTTAGAACGTATATTTCAAGAAAATGGAGTAGGCATTAGGAAAATCGTTTTCTAAGATTTCAGATTTGTCAACCAAGCATTAAGTTTTCATTAATTTCATCGAACTGTGGGTGGTTTAATGTGACATGCAAAAATAAATTAATGCTAGAAAATTAATATAGAGTTTTAAATTGGAGTCTAAATTAAATATTTGTCATTAAAGGGCAAATTTATTGAAATCATTGAAGGTCATGGAAACACCTTTAACTGCCTGCACCCAGAGAACCTGATTCTGAATATCGTAGTTTAATGAAATTCAACACAGAGTGAGGAAATAGATCTTATCTCAGACAATTCTCCCAAGGCAACGTGCATAATGGAGCCACACCACCCACAAAGACACAGAGATTGACAGTGGGTGAGAGAAATATGTCTCCGTCTCCTTTTTTGCACCAGTTTCCATCAGCTTCTTCAAATGAATTGACAGAACTTCCCTCCACTGTATGTTCCCTCCCAACCCCACCCCCTCAGACATGGAAGAAAATGTGTTGTAAAGTTACCCTAGGCCACTGTCAACTAGCACCTAGCAATCAGACGCACAGTCATTCGCAAAATAAAGTCACTCACCTCTTACTGCCTTATCAATGTACTTCTGGCAGTGGGACAATCTAACAGAAGTCTAGGGCACAAATAAAAATGAAAATACATACCTATTAAATGTATAAACAAGTCATAACTAAAATCTTGAGCTAGATCTGAAATTATACTGTAGAATAAATGACTGTGTTCAAAATAGCAGAGTAAGAGTATAAAAAGACTTCAATATTCACCGGTTGTCAGCTTCAAAATCTGCTAGACAGATTGATATGCTTTGAGATAACAAGGCATGGGGCTGGATGAACACAGCAGGCCGAGCAGCATCATAGGAGCAGGAAAGGAAAGCTTGACGTTTCGGGCCTAGACCCTTCATGAGAAATCCAGCATCTGCAGTATCTTTTATCTTTGATATGCTTTGGACAGGTTTAGAGATAAGAATTTGCATTCCAAGCATTTGATCGGAATCTATTGAAAACTTGATCAACTCCAGTCATATGACACAAAAAAAGGAAAGAAAATTGACTTCTGCTTTATAACTCTGTGTGTGCGCGTGTGTGTGCGTGTGCGCATGTGCGTGTGCGTGTGTGTGTGCGTGTGTGTGTGCATGTGTGTGCGTGCGCACGTGTGTGTGTGTGCGTGTGTGTGCGTGTTCAGGTTAAGCTTGGACAATATACCACATTCTGGATCAAGTCCAAAATAGGAATCACTAGTTAAAACCTTACTGCTTATTAAGCAAATCTGGCCCAGGTTAGCAATTAATCAGCCAAATCTTTTTCTCCCCAAAATATCCTCCTGCCTCTGTAAATCAGAGAGAAACATTCCCAGTGCAAAGAAAAATGCAAAATGTTTCCATGTTTCTTTAGCTCCAGCTCTGAATGCATGTGTGCGCAAAATGATTCATTACAGTTATTGAATTTAAATATAAAAAGAAGAATCCCCAAGATGATTCATATTATCTTTCTCTGCTAGTAACTTTAGAAAGATTACCCAAGCTGTGCAATTCTCAAATGTTTGGAATTGCAATTGTTGATCTATTGCATTGGTAGCACAAAATCTAAGTTTTCCTGCTTTTTTTTGTTCATTTCATGCATTGTATTACCAAGTAAATTTTTTACCTTAAGTAATGTTTGCAGTATACATGCTTACTCACTGGAAAATCTTTTAAATCTCAAGTAAAGGTCTACAAAACCCAGGCATGGTGGCTCTATAGTTAGCACGGCTGCCTCACACCACCAGGGACCTGGGTTCAATTCCAGCCTTGGGTGACTATGTGGGGGGCGCAGGGGGTTTGCAAATTCTTTCTGTGCCTGTGTGGGTACCCTCCAGGAGCTCTGGTTTCTTCCCACAGTCCAAAGATGTAAGGTTAGGTGGATAGGCCATGCTAAGTTGCCCATAGTGTCCAGAATGCACAGGCTAGGTTGATTTGCTGTGGAAAATGCAGGGTTACAGGGATAGGATGGGGTGAGTCAATGGGCTGAATGGCCTACTCCCACATTGTAGGGATTTAATGATCTCATCTGCCATCACTGTCAGAACAATTTGAGGTAAAACTTTCTGTAATCATTCACTAAAACTGAGACAAACAATGTAGGATTTTTACATCCTGAAATTAATATTAAAGAGGAGGCCATATTTCATTTCTGAATAAAAGGAAAAAGACAAAACACTTATCGGTGATTTTAGAGAATGAAATCTTACATCCCCAGCCACTCATGAGTGGTGCTAACCGTTAGAAATTAATACGAGGTTCCAGAAAGCAAACTATCATAGATGCACATGATGTAGCACAAGGCATGTTTAACTAACGTCCCTTCTCTCCACCTTTGCCACTCAATATAACCCATTGTCCTCATAGGAGCATTGGCCTGTAAAAAATATCTGTTTTGTAGTATTTTTCACCATACTGTATGCCACAAAGTGCTTTTTAGCCAATGAAGTGCTTTTTTTTGATGTGTACTCATGTACTCATGGCATGTTAGAAATGTGGCAACCAATTTGCATACAACAATCTCCCACAAACAGCAATGAGATCATTTCCAGATAATTTGTTATTATAATATTGATTAAAGGACAACACCCCTGCTGTTCAATAAAAAAAGGTGCATGGGATCTTTTACATCCACCTGTGAAGTCAAATGGAGAGTTGGTTTGGCATTTTATTTGAAAGACAACCCTACTGACAATATACAGCTCCCTCAGTGCTGTATTAGATCACCAATGTTAATCTTTGTGTTCAAACTTTGAAATGGGCTTTGAACCTAAAATCCTATGACCCAGAGGCAAGAGTTCAACCAACTGAGTCAATGTGGACACACAAGAGAACACTCCTATTCATCAAACTGGTGCTAAAGGTTATAGACTTCATGCATCATCCCATCGATTATTTTCTTAAATACCTCACAAAAGATTAGGATAATTTATGGTGGCATGCAAATAAATTGAGGAAGAGTTCCCATTCACATCTAGAAATGTAACCCATTTTAGGTCAAATATAGCTTGTTATCTATGGTAGGATTGCACTGTATGGCATTCTGTTTGTTAAATGACAAACTCAAAAGGAATGACTGGATTATTCATCACCATCCTGAAAGTGCAACCGTGAGATGACATGTTCACATTAATTTCAAGCAAAAGGTATTTTCTGTACCCAATCATTCATATTGTGAGAAAATTGTTGTCAAATTTACTCGGGTTAAATTTCCCAAAGTGTCTTTGTGTAACCATAATGTTCAAACCAAAGCAATAGAAATTTGTTTTTATTAGCACACAAGAAATATGAACAGCTGCATCTTTTATGCTCAACCTAAATTTCCCATTTCAAGTCCAATTACTTCTAGGTATATTATCTACTGTTTAAAGTTAGCAAGAAAACTAGTGTGATAAAAATTCACATCTTCCTCAATTTGTATTCATAAATTATTTTGCTAACAGTAAGAATTTGAACTGGATTGGCTACCCCTAGCTACTTAACAGGAGCTGTAAGAGTATGCCATGATAAAAGTTGTGATTTGGTCTTATTTTCCAAGTAACTCCATTAGAAAATTTCTGTTTAACCTGTTCAAAGATGCAGTTACATACCTCTGAAGCAGGCAGAATTTGAACCTAGATCTCCTGCCTCGGAGATAGGGACATACCTCTGTGTCACAAGCATCCCAAACAGCTCTTTTATGCAAATACAATTGTTATGCTATTAATTAATAATGTTCTTAACATAACCTTCTCAAAAGATTAGGTCTGCATCTGATACCAATAAATACTATCTTGAGAGTCTGACTTATAAATGCATTTGACAACAGTTTAACAAGTAGAAATTGTAAACCTGTTGAGAAAATAAACACTTGATTGTACAGAACAATTTATTATTACAAGGTTCTGGTTATATAACTCCTCTTTCTCCTGATCCCAGAAAAAAATCAGCTTTACCTGAGGTGTGCACTGATCTCCATAAGACAACACATCGACTAGGTTGTTTACAGCTGTGAGTTTGTAATAAAGAGATTTATGGCACTTTATGTAAAACAACCTTAGTTTTTACAGAGAACAGATTTTCCCTCTACTATGAAAGATGAAAGTCTGACTTAATTGCTTCAGTGTCTGGGCTTAATTCAAAGGTGGGGACCTTAAAAAATTGATTTAACTTTCTCACAAATGCCAACATTATGCAACATTAGGTGGGACAGTGGAGGCATAAATTCTGAATCCTTACAGTGCAACAGATGGATGTGGCTCACTAGAAGGTTCTTTTTAAATGCATAAACTAAAGATGGGCCAAATGGCCTGAGATCATCTCCAAATATTCTTTGATCACCTGCCAACATCTCTCTTGAAAATATCCTGGCCTTTCCACTTTGTGTTTCAATGTTATCAATGGATAAGCCCATCTGGCTCTGAAGATTGAGCTTGGAGTTTGATTTGGAAGCTGCTTTATTTCTTTTATAAATTGAACTCATTTTGTGAAGAATTTTAAGTTTATGCAACAACAAACAGATAGGCTGCTGAAAAAAGGTCAGTCATTCCCAGCGCCGTTCATTGTTTATATTAGACTAGTGGCAAATAAAACACAGAGAAGCGGTACAAACAGTGTGATATTGTAATTGGCTGTGTTGGAGGAGTTTCTTATGAAAATCATTAACACTCAGAGCTCATCTCTGCTGCTATCCTGCCTCTATAATACCCCTTACCATGGATTTTCATTGGTTGCTGTCCAACATGACACAATTCCAGTTGTACTTTATGGAGCCTGTTAACATTCAAGTGATGTGGCTGCTTCCCCTTATTATGGAACGCACGCAGTTCTTAGTCAGTCTTGATTGTCACTGAAACTTAGAGATCAATGCTCCGTGTCCCTGCATGCGAATCCAGTATTCTACCTCTATAACCACTGGGCCTTCAAGAAGGGGCATTTCTTTATTAGGAAGGCAGCCATAAACAGTCTGTACTGTATTCATGATGATCAGTATCTCAAGACTGCTACAGTTAAGAGCTGGCATAAGACAGATCAATTCTGTCAAGGTAATACTAATTGATACTGAAAGGCTCAAGTTTGTCCCAATTTTGTCTCTTGTTCCTTTGCATTGTAGACTGAATACATTATATACCCACAGGCAGTGGTACAGCTATTTGAGAAAGACTAAGCATCCATTTGTACAGCATCCTAAGTACAACACACTAATAGATGCTGTACAACTGCAGCACATAGTATGGACTACACTTCTCACAATTTTTATCTGCAACATAACTCGAGATCATAAATAAATACGACTCCAGCAGAATGTCAACAGCTTGGTGGAAACTGCTCAATACCGAGGCAATACACTCTGAACTCTTAACTAGGGGTGTTTGTAGTTACAGCCTGCTTACTAAAGAATGCAATTTTTAAAATGTTTGGTGAATGTAGAGATAGGTTTACTTGAATCCAATGTTGAGAAAACAAAACTGCTCATTTATGGTGTGTGACATTTCTGTTCATGTCCTTTACAATCAATTTGATTTTAACATGCAAATTTTCAAATGGAGATGTTTACATGATCTGTTGAGTTTGAGTTATTATTTGATAACCAATGTGTCAGGCTGACAGGAGACCAATTAACTAAGGTTTTGGTGTAATCTCTATGGTGCTGTTGAATAAAATTTGAAATACAATTTTATATTTGTGTACGGTTTTAATTTATGTGTGTGCTTAATGTATGGTTAAATACACACGCACACACACACACACAATATATATAAACTAGAGTCAAAGCATATTCCTTGTCATTTTCCAAATACCTAACAATAGTTACAAAGTCTTAAACGTGCAACTATTTCCGAATCATTGCATGTAACAAATTTCCAAGATATCTTAACATATGCAGTCTGTTGGGCCCCAACATTAATGTAACATCAAACTACCATCTGTTTCTGATGGATGCTTATTGGGAATCTGCTGCAAACCCCTTTGGAAATTGAATATTTTCAAGTGTTTTCTAGACTTACACGAGAGTTTCCACTCAGTCTTCTAAGTGTACAAAGCCATAGTGTGGAGGACACAGGGACTCGCAGTGACAGAAATCTGTCTTGGATGGTGGTGCAGAATAGGTGATATCAGAGCAGTTGGTGGAACCTGAGATTCAGTGCCATTTGAGTAATGGAGTTAAATATCGGACGCTGTGCATAATGAGTGGCTGATTCAATACCAATTGTTGAGAACTACTGCCTAAGATGCATTTCTACCTGCTCAAGCGATGTCCCCAAAACCTCAATCTAAAATGGAGGACAGTGCTGTTTAGAAATGGGTGCACAAAAGGAAGAAAAAATGCTAGTGTTTTCTGCAGCAAATATGGGGGGTGTTATGGGTTCAAGCCTGCATAATGGCCTAAGTAGTTATTTTCCAATTTGTAACACAGTTTGAATACACAAAGAGAGATGCTAACAATAAGTGCTTCCTTGGCAGAGGAGCAGACATTCCTCTTGTTGTCTGAGTTTGTGGTATCGTGAGGCTCAAAATCACAGAATTGTAATGGCACACAGGAGGTCCTTCGGACTACTGGTGTCTATACTGGCTCTTTGAATGAGCATTATAAACTCAGCACCACTCTCCTGATTCTCGCCCATTACACATCAACGGCAGTTATTCACACCTTACTTCTGGAATTCAACTCTTTTGTCCATGTTTGAACAAGAGTGTAATAAAGTCAGAAGTTGAGTGTCACTGGCAGAACCCAAACTGAGTGGTAATGATGTCATTCCTTTACAAGTGTTGCTTGATAGCACTTTTGATCTCCCTTCCATCTGTGATGCTGGAGGCCTTAGGAGGGAGTGAAGGGGATCATTGAAACTTCACTTCTGGCTAAAGATGTCTGCTTCAACCTTGCCTTTTGCTCTGAAATTGCTGTGCTCCATCATTTTTGAGGTTGGGATTATTTGTGGAACCTCCATTTCTTGTTAATTGTTGAATTGTTCACTAGAAACATATGATTATCATAAAAAACAATGGTTTCCTGAACGAGAAGTTAGGAACAAGTCCGAATGAAAGCAAAGGGCAACTTCCCCAACTAAGTTACAATGTCATTAACAAAGCCCATCAGCCATTGTCACAGATAGCTGGGAACTTATTGACAGAGTTTGTTGGGAAAATGGCTCTTAAAGGCTGAAGCTGCTACTTTAAAGGACTCACACGATGAGTTGCTGTGTGCAACAGAACGTAAGGCAAAACAGAGGGTGTGCCATTTTCGTTCTCTGCTATAATCAAGAAGGTGAGCAAAGTATTGAGCCCAATTATGATAACTCTCACTCTGTTAAATTCTGAGCAGAGTGTAATACCTATTACTGAATCAAGTAGAGTCCAGTCTGTATTTGACACAGAAATATAAACATGGATAGCGTTTCTGTAAATATTTGAAGAAGAAGAGAGTTGACTTTGAGTTTGTTTAGTCCAATAGAAAGTGAGCCTGCAGAATTAATGATGGTATAAGGGAAGCAGCAATAACAGGTATTTTACATCAGTCTTCATTACAGAAGATAATAACAGCATCCCAGGGGAGTAGTGATAAATCAAGAAATGGAAGGGAGGGAGGAACTCAGAAAACACAATCACTAGAGAAATGGTACTGCTTAATTTTTTGGGGCTGTGAGCTGACAAGAGTCCAGGTTCTGTTGGACTTCATCCCAAGAGAAACGGTTAGTGAGATAGATGTTGCATGAGTTCTAATTTTCCAAAGCTCTCTTGATTCATGGACTATCCTGTTAGATTGGAAGATAGCAAATGTAACTCCTTTATTCAAAAAGGAAGGGAAGCAGAAAGAAAGAGATTATGGATAACACTGTGTGGAGCTGGAGGAGCACAGTAGGCCAAGTAGCATCAGAGGAGCAGGAAAGTTGTAGCGTTTCCTGCGGTTGCAGGGAAAGGTGCCAGGGTTGGTGGGGCTAGTGGGGAGTGTTGAGCGGACAAGGGAGTCGTGGAGAAAGCGGTCCCTTCGGAAGGCAGAAAGTGGTGGGGAGGGAATATGTCTTTGGTTGTGGGGGCAGATTGCAGGTGGCGAAAGTGGCAGAGAATGATACCTTGAATCCGGAGGTTAAGGGGTGATATGTGAGGACAAGGGGGAATTCTATCTTTGTTTTTGGTGCGGGGAGGGGGAGTGAGGGCAGAGGTGTGGGAAACGCAAGAGATGCAGTCGTGAGTATTTTTGACCACTGAAAGGGGGGGGATGTTGCGGCCCTTGAAATAAGAGGACATCTGGGATGTTCGGGAGTGGAACCGCAGGAAGTGCTACACCCGCCTCTAGACCTTGTCCCTCACCTCCATTCAATGAACCAAAAAAACCTTTGACATCAGACAGAGGTTCTCCTGCACATCTGCCAATTTGATATATTGCGTCTGCTGCTCCTGATGTAGCCTCCTGTACATTGGTGAGACTAAGTGGAGGCTCAGAGACCGCTTTGTAGAGCACCTACGGTCTGTTCGCGACAAACGACAACACCTTCCAGTCGGGAAACATTTCAACTCCCCCTCCCACTCCCTGGGTGACATGTCCATCCTGGGCCTCCTCCAGTGTCACAATGACACCACCCGCAAACTGGAGGAGCAGCACCTCATATTCCGCTTTGGGACCCTACAGCCTGATGGTCTAAATGTGAACTTCACCAGTTTCAAAATCTCCCCACCCCCGGCCACATCCCATGACCAACCCTCCCTCTCATCCCCGCCTCCTTGAACTGACACAACCTGTCCATCTTCTCTCCCAGCTATTTGCCCCTCCCACCTCACTAACCAATCCCCACCACTGCCTACCTGCAGTCACCTAACACCATCCCACCTACCTTCCCCAGCCCCACACCTCCTCTCTATTTATTTCGGAGCTCCCTTCCCCCTCCCCCAATTCTGAAGAAGGGTCCAGACCCGAAACGTCAGCTTTCCTGTTCCTCTGATGCTGCCTGGCCTGCTGTGTTCCTCCAGCTCCATACTGTGTTATCTCTGACTCCAGCATCTGCAGTTCTTACTATCTCTAAGCAAGAGATTATGGACCAGCTTAACATCTGTCATAAGGAAAATGTTAGATGGTATTATTTAAGATGTTATAACAGGTTACTTTTATGAGATAACATGTGCCGTGAATAAAGGGAAACCAGCGGATATTATGAATACTTAGATTTCCAGGAGGCAGTTCATAAGGTGCTGCATCCAATGTTATTATGGGAAATAAAAGCTCATGGGATAGCAGATTGGCATGGACAGAATATTGCTTCCTGTTAGCAAGTCAGACAATAGGTGTAAATGGGTCTTTTTCAGGTTGGCAAAATGTAATGAGTTACATGCCACAGAGATTAGTGCTAGGGCCTCAACTGCTAATAACTTACAAAGGATTTAGAGATTGCAGAGGGATCTCAAATTCCTTGTGCATGAATCACAAGAAGTTACGATGTCAGAAACCTAATAGAATGTTATCATTTATGGTAATGGGATTTGAACTCAAAAATAGGGAGATTATACTTTAATTATACAGGGACCTGGTAAGATCATATCTGAAATACTGTCCGCTGTACTGGTCGCCTTATTTAAAGAAGGATGCAAGTGTTTTGGAAATAGTTCAGAGACAGTTTAATAAATTAAACCTGGAATGGGTGGGTTGTCTCATGATGAACATTTGGACAAGCTAGGCTTGTATCTAGAAGAGTAAAAGGTAATTTTTATTGAAAAATATAAAGTTCTGAAGTGACTTGGGTGGGTGGATGTGGAGAGAACGTGTCCTTTCATGAGAGAAACTAAAACTAGAAGGTTACTATTTAAAAATCAGGGGTCACTCATTTAAAACAGAGATTAGGTGATTTATTTTTTCTGTGTTGAGAGTGGTTGGAACTTTGCCTTTGAAAAGATAATGGAAGCAGAATCCCTAAATATTTTTTGGCAGAGGTAGATAAGCTTCTTGTCAAGAAAGGGATTGAAAGGTTTTCAAAGCTAGCGGAAATGTGGATTTGAAGTTATAATCAGATCAGCCATGGTTGTATTTAATGGTGGAACAGATTCGAGAGGCTGAATAGCTGCCTTCTGCTTCTAACTTGTATCTTCATATGTTTATTGTAAATCTATGGTTTAGCACAAACACAAGTTTCCACCTTTCCCACTGGATCCTTTCCTTGTCCAGAAGCTATCTCGTTCACGGGGGAAGAACATAGATCTTAAACGCAAAGTCCAATTACTATACTCTGCTCTCAACCAACTCTAGAGCTGTTCTGATTTATCCTTAAAGGCATTTGAAATCCATTGTGCAATCACAGTGACAATTCGAAGCAGTCTCTCACACTAAGCCAACACACCAGCTGAGTTACAATCCAACTTGAATTTGACAGGGATCCTATTTCTTACAGGTCTGGTCTAAATCACTTTGTCTGATGCTGAGCTAAGTGCTATGAATTTCATGATCCCCTGGTTTAAGGAATATCATGATTCCGGATGTGACTGCGCATAATCCTAGAGTGGAATTCTTTAACAAGATGTTAAATTCTCCTTTCTGCTATTTTAACACCAAAGGGTTCAGACTAATTTCATAAAAATCAAAAATTCATTTAAATGAATATCTTTTGGTCTATTTTAGCCTTTCGTTCAATCTTCTTTTCAATTGTGACAAGTCTGTGGACCATGTCCCTTTAATTTGATTTCTCAATGATTTAGAAATCTTCCACTTTCCTTTAAGCTAATGGACAATTACATTTTCTCTTCATCCGTAAGGAGACAAGAGTCATTTATTCCCAAACAAGGAATACTATAAATCAGTTACAGTGTTGGTGCTTTGGCACTGTGTGAAAGGTATGCATGTGTTGGAGCAGATAAAAGGAAAAACAACCAGGAAGGTAATAAAGAAATCTAAAGTGCTTTCCATGAGGAAAGCAAGTGTGTTATGATTTACCTAAATGTTCCAGTTAGATAGGTTATTTAAGAGGGATGGATGGGTGGGGAGTGAGGTCAAGGTAATGAAATATGCATGTATTGAATCAGTTTGGATGTTAGGACATATTTCACTGACAAAAACATATTGCCCCCTTTGGGAAAGAAAAACTGCTGAGATACTGATTAAAAATATTTTGGTAATTCTATAAAGGGAATTTGCTAGATTTCTGAGGGAGAAGTACTTTCTAGTTATAGAGAGCAAGTTCCTAGTTGGTGTGATTACATGGAATCCTTGTAAATGACCTTCTAGCCTTCACTTCCATCTTCTCTCCAAAGTCCTTGAATTACTCCCTTCAACCCATGTTCAAACACTTGCAATCAACTTTGTGCTCCTCCTGTAACACAGAAATTGCCCTCATCAACATCACAACTGACATAACTTATGATATTGCATATGACTCCGACGATTTCAAACTATCCCCCCCAACTCCACCCTTTTTGACCTTTCGTATAGCCTTTAGTATGATTGCAGAAAAAACACCCACTACAAAATGCCTCTCCTCCATTGTCCTTCCGGATGGAAGTGTCTGTATCTTTTCCATCTCTTGCAGTGTTTTGCCTTCCCACTTCAGTACCAGTACGTGTAGAGTCTTTCAAGGAGCTTCCTTTGGCGAGTTCCTCTTTCGTGGTGACTTCACCTGAAAATGCTTTGACCTGGCTCTTGTATTAATACTAATGGTGAGGCGAATGTGGAGTCAGTGGACAGCAACTCCTGTCTCCACATATATACAGTTAAACAACGCAATCCAAGTGCTGTCAGAAATATGGTGTGCAGTAGTAGGTCTCACTGACAGCACTGAAATCAATGCAGTAATTGTGGACACTGTAGTGTAACGGTATCATCATTGTAATCCGAATGACTTAGAAACGCAAGCAAATGCTCTGGTGATACAGTTTCAAATTCCACCCTGGCAGATGGTGAAATTTGAAATCAATCTGGAATAAAAAGCTAATTGAATGGCAATTATGACTTGCTCATCTGGCCTGGCCTACATGTAACTCCAGATCCACAGCAAAGGGGTTGGCTTTTAAATGGCCTAGGAAGCCAATCAGTTGTTACAAACAGCTACAAAGTCAGAAAAAAATGAATGAAATTGGACGAATCAGCTGGCACCAGCCATTGCACCAGAAACGACAATGGCACATACAGCCTTGTCAATGCTGCAAAGTCCTCCTTATTAACATGAAAATTTAGTAAAATCGCTGTCCACACAGTCCCACAGAGTAATCAAGCAATAGCCTGATTCTGTCTGTAAGGTATGATTCCATGAAAGTGACTCACCAGACGTGGCAGCACAGCAGCTTATAGATGGGAGGGAGGTGCCCTGGAGATCCTCAATAATGACTCTGGACCCTGCAGATTGTGTCAAGGTCAGCCAGGTAGACATCATCGAAAATGAGTTCCCTGAGTGGAGCTGTTGATCTGGTCAAATCAGGGAGCCTTGGATGACAGATAAGAACAGGAGTGTCAGGGGTTTTGCTCACTCTGAGAGCTGGCTCTGAGGAAGCTGGGTAGGTGTCAAGGCTGGCTTAGTGATGGAATACCGACCTCTGCGGAGCTATGTCAGACCGTAGGAAGTCTCACGGCAGCAGGTCAAACCTGGGCAAGGAAACCTTCTGCTAATCACCATTTATTGCTCCCAACCACTCCCCATTCACTGAGCTGATGGATCAGTACTTCCTGATGTTGAACATCACTTCAAGGATGCACTGAGTGGCAAATGTACATTGGGAGGGGACTGAAATGTCCATCTTCAAGAGAGACTGGAGTTTGAAAGTTGGGTTGGAGTACAATTCTGCTGCTGCAATTGATGGCCTATGTTGCCTTATGAATGCCCAATCTTGATTTGCTAAACCTATTGAAAGTGCATCCCATTTAGCATTGTGATTGTACCGTACTATCACTGAATCCACCACTATCAACATCCTAGAGGTTATCATTGACCAAAAGCTCAACTGGACTCACCACATAAACACAGTGGCTACAAGAGCAGGTCAGAAGCTAGGAATACTGCAGTGAGTAACTCACCTCCTGACTCCCCAAAGCCTGTCCACCATCTACAAAGCACAAGTCGAGTGTGATGGAATACTCTCCACTTGCCTGGATGAGTGCAGCCCCAACAACACTCAAGAAGCTTGACACCATCCAGGACAAAGCAGCCCGCTTGATTGGCACTACACCCACAAGCATCCACTCTCTCCACCACTGATGGTCAGTAGCAGCAGGATATATATCTACAAGATGTACTGCAGGAGTTC
Source organism: Ginglymostoma cirratum (assembly GCA_024137785.1). NCBI lineage: Eukaryota > Metazoa > Chordata > Chondrichthyes > Orectolobiformes > Ginglymostomatidae > Ginglymostoma > Ginglymostoma cirratum. The sequence goes on along the minus strand of JAHRHZ010000067.1, from coordinate 1,827,692 downwards.
ACCAAAGATCCTCAGTCAGCACCTTCCAAACCCATGACCTTTTCCATCTAGAAGGGCAGGGGCAGCAGATATATGGGGAACACCACCACCTCCAAGTTCCCCTCCAAGCCACTCACCACCCTGACTTGGAAATATATTGCCGTTCCTTCACTGTTGCTGGATCAAAATCCTGGAATTCCCTCCCTAACGGCATTGTGGGTTAACTCACAGCAGGTAGACCACAGTGGTTCACGTACGCAGCTCACTACCACCTTCTTAAGGACACCTAGGGACAGGCAATAAATGCTGGCCAGCTAGCGATGCCCGCATCACACAAAGTGAATTAAAAAAACAACACAATGGAGGATAGAACATAGAACATAGAACAGTACAGCACAGTACAGGCCCTCCGGCCCACGATGTTATGCTGAACTTTTATCCGAAACCTAAGGTCTATCTAACCTCCGCCGCTACCTTATACTATCATCTATATGCCTCTCTAATAGCCGCTTAAATGCCCCTAATGAGGCCGACCCAACTACCCTCTCCGGCAATGCATTCCATGCCCCTACCACTCTCTGAGTAAAGAACCTACCTCTGATGTCTCCCCGATATCTACCTCCTTTCACTTTAAAACTATGTCCCCTCGTAATAGCTACCTCCACCCTTGGAAAAAGTCTCTGGCTGTCTACCCTATCTATACCTCTGATCATTTTGTACACCTCTATCAAGTCACCTTTCATCCTTCGTCGTTCTAAAGAGAAAAGCCCTAGCTCTCTCAACCTTTCCTCGAAAGACCTTCTCTCCATTCCAGGCAACATCCTGCACCTTTTCCAACGTTTCCACATCTTTCCTGTAATGAGGTGACCAGAACTGGACACAATACTCCAGATGTGGCTGAACCAGGCTTTTGTATAGCTGGAGCATAACTTCACGGCTCTTGAATTCAATCCCTCTATTAATAAAAGCTAACACACCAAACGTCTTCTTAACAACTCTATCCACATGGGTGGCAGCTTTCAGGGAACTGTGAACATGAACCCCAAGAGCCCTCTGCTCCTCCACACTGCCAAGAATCTTTCCGTTAACCCTGTATTCTGCTTCCAAGTTTGTCCTTCCAAAATGAATCACCTCACCCTTTTTAGGGTTAAACTCCATCTGCCACTTCTCAGCCCAGCTCTGCATCCTATCTATGTCCCTTTGTAACCTAGAAAGCCCTCCGCACTGTCCATAACATGACCCACCTTCATATCGTCTGCAAACTTGCTAATCCACCCTTCCACTCCTTCATCCAAATCATTTACAAAATTCACAAGTAGAAGAGGACCCAGAACAGATCCTTGTGGTACACCACTCATAAATGAGCACCATGCTAAATATTTTCCGTCCAATACCACTCTTCATCTTCTAAGGGTCAGCCAATTCTGAATCCAATCTGCCACATTTCCCCCTATCCCATGCCTCCTTACCTTCTGCATGAGCCTACCATGGGGAACCTTATCAAATGCCTTACTTAAATCCATGTATACCACATCCACTGCTCCACCTTCATCCACGTGTTTGATCACCTCTTCAAAGAATTCATTAAGGTTTGTGAGGCATGATCTACCCCTCACAAATCCATGCTATCACAAATCAAACTGTGCCTTTCCGAGTGATCATAAATCCTGTCTCTCAGATCCCTTTCCAATAATTTGCCCACCACTGACGTAAGACTAACTGGTCTGTAATTTCCGGGGTTATCCCTGTTCCCTTTTTTGAACAAGGGAATGACTTTTGCCTCTTTCCAATCTTCCGGCACTATACCCGTGGACAGTGAGGACGAAAAGATCATCGCCAAAGGCCCTGCGATATCGTCCCTCATTTCCCATAGAATCCTTGGATAAATCCCATGAGGCCCGGGGGACTTATCTATCTTCAACTTCCTCAGAATTCCTAGCACATCTTCTTTACTAACATCAACCTCCTCTAGCCTACCTGCCTGTTTCACAACGCCCTCCTCTACAGCTAGGTCCCTCTCAGTTGTGAATACTGAAGAAAAGTATTCATTAAGGGCCTCTCCTACCTCTTTAGGCTTTGTGCACAAATTCCCTTTACAATCCTTGATCGGCCCGACCCTTTCTCTGGTCATCCTCAGTGGTGAAGACAGGATGTTGTCTCCACAAGGTCTGCGTGCTGGTCACTCTTACCAATACTGTCATGGATAGATGCATCTGCAACAGGCAGATTGGTAAAGATGAAGTTAAGTATGTTTTATCTTCTTGCAGGTTCCCTCGCCACATGCTACAGATCCAGCCTGGCAGTTATATCCTTTATCACTCGACTAGCATGGTCAGTATTGGTGCTGCTGGGTGAGTTTTGGTGAGTGGAGAGGATGGGGCCAGTACATGGTAATCAGCAGGAGGTCTCCTTGTCCATGTTTGACCTATACCATTAGACTTCATGAGGTCCAGAGTCAATGTCAAAGACTCCCAGAACAACTCTTAGAGTCATCAAGTCAGAGAGTCATACAGTCAATACAGTGTGGAGCTGGAGGAACATCATAGATCCATATGCACAGGAACAGACCCTTTGGTCCAACCACTCCATGCCAAACACAATCCCAAACTAAACTAGTCCCATCTGCCTGCTCCTGGCCCCATCCTCTCCACTCAGCAAATGAATCAGGGCTCCTCTATGTTGATCACCACTTGGAGGAAGCAACGGTGCAGAATGTACTTTGGATGGATTACTTCAACATTCATCACCAAAACTCACTCAGCAGCTCCAATACTGACCATATCCCTCCAAACCTTTCCTATTCATGTATCTATCCAAATGTCTTAAATGTTGTAAGGGTACCCACATCCGCCACTTCCTCTGGAAGTTCATTCCACTCTGTGTAAAAAAAAATGACTGTTTTAAATCTCCCTCCTCTCACCTTAAAAATATGCCCCCTAATCTTGAAATTCCCCATCCTAGGGAAAAGAAAATGACATTAACTCTATCTGTACCTGTCATTATTTTATAAACTTTTGTCAGGTCACCTCTCAACCTCCTACACTCCAGTGAAAAAAGTTCCACCTTATTCAGAGATAACACAGCATGGAGCTGGAAGAACACAGCAGGTCAGGCAGCATCAGGAACAGGAAAGTCGATGTTTCAGGTCGGGACCCTTCTTACTATCTCTCCAGCCTATTCAGCGTGTATGACTGAAATGTTCCATACCCAGCAACATCCTGGCAAATCTCTTCTGAATCCTCCCCAGTTTGATAACATCCTTCCAATAACTGGGCAACCAGAACTGGACACAGTATTCCAGAAGAGGCCTCACCATGTCATGCGCAATCTAAAAATGACTTCCCAACTCTTATACTCAAATGACTGAGTAATGAAGGCAAGCATGCCAAATGCCTTTTTAACCACCTTCTCTATATGTGACACAAACTTCAAAGAATTTTGTACCTGCACTCCTACATCTGTCTGTTTTACATCACTATCCAAGGCCCTACCATTAACTGTATAAGCCCTACCCTTGTTTGTTGTGCCAAATTGCAATACTTCACTTTTATCCAGATTGAACACTATCTGCCATTTTTCAGCCCATTAACCCATTTGATGAAGATCCCTTTGTAATCTTAGAAAACCTTTTTCGCTGTCTACAATGCCACCTATTTTGGTTTCATCTGCAAACTTATTAACCATGACTTCTATGTTCTCATCCAAACCATTTATATAAATGACAAAAGAGGGCCCAGAACCAATCCCTGTGGAACAGTGTTGGTCACAGGCCTTCAGTCCAAAAAGCAACCCTCCACCATTACTCTCTGTCTCCTGCAGTTAAGCCAATTATGTATCCAATTGTCAAGCTTACCGTGAATCCCATGTGACCTAACTTTACTAATTATGCTACCAAGCAGAACCTTGTCAAAGGCTTTACTAAAATCCAAACAAACAATGTCTACTTCTCCGCCCTCATCAACCATCTTGCAGCTTTGAAGCCAAGTTTCTCTTCAGGCACCCACAAGTACTTACCTCCATGGCCACCTCTGTCCGGGCTATCTTTGTCAGGCTGGCTGGCCTTTTGTTGTTATCCCTAGGGACAAGAACTTCCTTTCTCTCCCTGATAACCTTCAGGAAAACCTAAAGGGGAAGCATCACTAAAGTGTGACTTTGAGCTTGGTTTCTGATAGCACCAGGGGTGGGTGGGGATGAGGAGTAGATGTTGAGGTACAGGCCTGTGTTTTGGAAAATTAAATGTGCTCCAGTTGCCTTTTAATATCCCCTCCCTATGTTGGAGACCAGAGCATACTGGTCGGCTCCAGAACTTCATGCCTATAAAATTTGAAGCTGTACCCAGAATACAAAGATGAGATGAATTCAATCATGCAGGAAAAGCCAATCCATCGCAAGCTAAAATCTCTAAAATTTCTCTATATATGTTTGCCCCCACACTTGGCGTCGAAGAACAAAAATTCCATCAAGCATGTCTTTAGGGTAAGAATTAATTCCATCTTCTTTTGAGGCCGGTCGCAAAAAACATCAATGCATGCACAGACATCTTTCTAATGCGCCCTGCTGACAGCGGTGTGACATCAGTTTGTAAAATTTCTTTCAAAAGATGCATTACTTCTCTTTTTGAGGTATCTTATGCAGTCATGTATTTGTATTTTGACATAATTTACATCATTTCCTGCCATTATCTGACAACTTGGTCGGTTTTCCAGGTTGATTTAGTGACCACTCTTGACGTTGTAGCAGTTTTGATTCTAAAACACAATCCATTTTCCTGCACTTGTACATTCCATTCAATGGTTATATAAATGTTCTGGTTACTTACACCTGAATCTCTGCTGGGAATGTTGCAATGGATTTCAACTTCCCCAGTAGTCTGCTGGTATCATGCTTCCAATTATTCCAGTAGTTAGGCACTTGCCACTGATAATGCAAGTATACTGAGCATTAAATCCTAACCTTTTTGAGAAAAGTTGGTGGGTGGGATGTTGACAGTGCTCTGGCTCAATCCCTTCCTTTTCGAGTTGTACAAATAGCACTACAGGAATAATTTAAATTAGGTTACATCACTACTGGAATGTTTTTCAAGGAGGACCATCGTAAATCTGATGATTAAAGTGAAAGTCTAGGAGGGTTTTAGCATTTTTAGTCAAAATTGGTGTTTCAAACTAAGTTAGCTGTTTAATCCCACTGCTGCCACAGTCACCCTGGAGAAGATGCACATGGCAAGAGATGCATTGCATGCCATACATCATTTGCATGCTAATGCCAACTATCCACATATTTGAGTATTGTGTGTCCCTCGTCACATCCCTCACAAAATCTTGGAAGTGAGAGAGGCCAGTGGATGGAGTGACACCGTGAAGAATATTCTGCAGCGTTCTGAAGGAATAATACTGGCACAACCCCCCGAAAAATCCTGTTCAGTAGGTCATTGGGAGGGTTCATCATCGAGTGGCTAAATTTACAAATCATCTTATAATAGTTGAGTCCATTTGCAAGTGACACCAGGTTTTTACAGAAGGCACTTATTAAGTGAACATGCGAAAGAAAGAACATACAAAACTCCAACAATATGCACAAATGTACACCCATCCTAAACTAAACAGCGAAATTTACCAATTTCGCTACCCCATTGCAAGAATAATAAAAGAGCTGTTGGTACATTAATTGGCCAGCTAATCAATTGTGTTGTATCTTATACTTAACATATTGTCTCCTACTCCTTAAGGCTATCATTCTCAGATTTGTGAGGATTCCACTGGAGTTTACATGGATACGCGTTCAATACTGTCACACTTTCAATTTGAATTACAATAGGGATCTGCCTCAGCGCTGATACTCCTCAGCACTAGACACACATTACAATGGATTGTTCACTGTATTACTTCAAACCATTCAATATGTTTGAGAAACCTAAATTCTGTTACCCCATCAGCAGGAAATTAGAACATTTTAGACATATGAGATTATTTTGACATTGCATGATCGTGTGGAACCAGTGATAGTGAATTGGCAGCCCAGGACTCCAGTCTTGAAGTATAAATCAGAAGGGGTGATTCCTGAGCTGTCAATTCATTATCACCTAAGTTGCCACTATTACTTGTGTGAAATTGAACTGCCTCTGGATCTGAAGTGACATCTTCAGACAACCAGTGTCTTTCGAAGTAAGCACTTGGCTATAAAACGCTCTTGGATGCCCTGATATTGAGAGAAGGTGCTGCGAAAAAAGAAGTCCAATCCTCAATAAAAAAGAACTAATTATAGACAAGAATGCCACCCTCCTTGAATTAATTTAGATTACAAATTATTGAAAATTGGCATTTACTTTGTACGCCAGCAGTTTGCTCATCAGCACTGTATGCCCAACCATTTTAATTTCAGAAAGCCCCACAGGAACTCTGAGAACTGATTGTATTATCTCAGGTGAAGTATCAGAGTCCAGATGGTCTCTTCAGCTATGAATAGCTTAAACGACAGTGAGGAATAACAATCCTGAGATAGCCAGACAGACAGAAAAGGTGTCAAGTTTTAATTTCAACAAACCCTGCAGTCGTTGTTGGAACTCAATATAGTATACATTTGCATCTGTTCTTTTGTGTGTGTGACATGAATCATAAGCCAGGTTTAATTAGGGTGCAGTTCCATTTAGGTGAGTTCTACTTTCACCCAGCAATAATGACAACATTAAAAGAAAGTTTAAGTATGTTGGTTAAAGTGAAGAATGATATGGACATCGAGCACTAGAGCTCCAATCACCAAACAGGAACAGGAACGTGGTTCCCCTGTATCTATGAAGAAATGTATTAAGCCACTCAAGTTTTGAAATATTTTATTCTCAAATTATACACCTTTATAGAACAAAAAAACTGATTCATGTATGGCAATGTATAAATAACTGCCTAATCTATTGTGCTCTTACAAAACAACCACCAGACCAATTTACTTACAATTTACAAAAGAAATGCAAGCTTAATCTTTCAATGTGTCGCATGAATTGGCATTATCACTTTCCATATATTGAAAACAACTTTGTTTGGTCAGTCATTTCCAAGAAATGCCATGTGGCAAACCCTTTGCACTGCTAATCCCACTTTTGTAGGAGTGCAATCACTTGCAAATTATCTTTGCAAACTAAAAGCACAATGGGAACCAGTTCAATATTCTTCAGGATGGATTGTGCATGCCTGTAATAATGTAGAGTGTAATGTCCTATAATTGAGCAATATTTGTTATAAAACTCTTCAGGTATGCTATTCAGAAGTGACAGGAAATATCAGGTGTTGAATGAGAGAAAACAAGGTGCAGAGCTGGATGAACACAGCAGGCCAAGCAGCATCA
>JAHRHZ010000067.1:1801091-1819978 GCA_024137785.1 Ginglymostoma cirratum | reverse complement strand
GCCTAGACCCTTCTTCTGAAGAAGGGTCTAGACCCGAAACGTCAGCTTTCCTGCTCCTCTGATGCTGCTTGGCCTGCTGTGTTCATCCAGCTCTACACCTTGTTATCTCAGATTCTCCAGCATCGGCAGTTCCTACTATCTCAGGTGTTGAATGGGTCTTTTTCACCTGGTGGTACAATACTTGGTAGGTTTGGTGTAGAGGGTGCAGAGAGATGCACTCAATGGGATCGCTGATTAGGAAACTGATACTGTATTGTTGTAACACATCGTCCAATCATGTTCAAAAACAGAAGTTGCTGGAAAACCTCAGCAGGTCTGGCAGCATCTGTGAAGAGAAATCAGGGTTAATGTTCGGGTCTGGTGACCTTTCCTCAGAATCCCGAGGGTCACCAGACCCGAACATTAACTCTGACTTCTCTTTGCAGATGCTACCAGACCTTCTGAGGCTCTTCCAGTGACTTCTGTTTTTGTTTCTGAGTATCCACAGATCTTTCAGTTTTTATCCAATCATGTTCATTCTTTCAAATCAACCAACTTCCAGAAGTGACCTATTTAATCTAAAAACTTCCAATTTGATCGAACTATGTTGATAATAGAACAAAGAACAGTACAGCACAGGAACTATTAGGGGGGAGGGGGGCTGCAGCTGCGGTTAGAAACTCCACTGCAACCCACTCCAATGATTTGTCTTAATTGTCATGGAAATGTTGAAGTAGTATTGAAACGGAGTAAGTTAGGTGTAGGCATCACATCTTTGTGTGAAGCAGCGTATTAGTACCCTGTGTGTGAATAATAATAGATTGAAAAGACACAGTATTAGTTACAGCAGTCAGCTGTTTTATGTTGATGAATATACTGCAAGCATAGTCAAATAAATTGTTTAAAATACATAGGGTGCAACAGCTTCTACTTTAAATGTCCAACTTCAATTCAATGTGATCAGTGCGCTTTTTGGCTCATGAAGTTCTTATTTCTTGAACAGGGTGCCTTGTAAGTCTTCATTCTTTTTATTAATTATTATGTAAGAATGACCCTATAAAGGCCTTTTCTAACATGGAGTCTTTAAATACTAGAGAGTGCCATGCAGATGTGGAATTGAGAACCATTCGCTACACTTAGACAGCAGCTAGAGCTTCACAACTCTGGAGATTCTTGTTTGAGATTGAACCTCACCTACTATTTCCGTGAAGCCTCACTCTTCCTTGTCCATCTTACTGAAAGAGAGGATGGAATTTTTCTTCCTTGCAGAATCTAAATGCATCTCATACAGGTACAGGGCAAGTGCAGGAGGCACTCTTCTGACTAAAGCAAATGGGCATGACAATAACTTTGGTGCTTATGAAAAACTTTACGACATCAAATATTCTTATTCTCAACTGTAATTTGAATTTTCTCATGTCAGAATGCAATAATGTAACAAACTTGAACTTTTGATCACTATTATTCAGTTATTATTTATTTAAAAATAAAATCTAACATATTGCGATCAATGCAGATGCCAGATACCCACAAAGTTCACATTGGAATGCCATATATCCAGGTAACAACAAAACATCTCCTGAGCAACGGGGAGAATGTTTGAACCTACAAGCTTCATTTTTCCTGTATTTTCTTTTCATTAACCCACTAGATTCACTTTTGCAAACTAGAGAATATATTTACTTCCAGTTGCCCACATTAGTATCTTTAGAAAGGCTAGACAGGAAGGCCATGTAACAGTATCTAACTTACCCTCTTTTCAGCTCGGGTATACTAGTTTATGTGCTCACTCGCTTCACTTCCTAGCACACATCCTGTATCTATTTACCCTCTTTGACATTAAACATATTTAAATTGAGAGGCAACATACTGGCCTTGTAAGCCAGGCTTGCCAAACCCTTCATGATAGTTTAGAATCAGACCTCTGAACTGAAAATAAATTCACACATCTATGTAATTTTTGCCTGTTTGTCTTGCTCTCTTAAGATGCCAGTGTCAATGATTCATATGATCTGCATGTTGGATTGTCTGTCAAATATGACATACATACATAGTTAAGAGACAATCCATTTGTTGGAAAGGATGCTGGAAAGTGATACTGCCAAAAAAAACTCAAATGGAAAATTAATTAAAAGATTAGCAAAGCATTACATTATCTTTCATTCCACATACATTCTTAAGTAACTGGAAGATAAAGGAGTAATCCTGTTTGTTAATCTATACCAGCCATACAATGGAACCCTCTTAAGAGCCATTCTGTTATGATCAAGCACTGCTTAGTGAGGCACAAGATTGTTCCTTTGCTGGAACACAACCATCAAATCATATCTAAAATCAAGGTTTGGGTTTTAATTTTTCATTTCCATGTACAAGGTTAATTTCTGCCCTCCCCAGTACGCAGAAGCTGTGAAGTCTTCTGTATCTGCTCTCTTGCAAAACCAACTGAATACCAGAGGTGTCTCTAGTATGCATGTTTTCATAACTTTTAATTAATACTTATAAAACCTTTATCAACACCTACTGCAAGAAAATCAGTACTATGTGAAATTTTATCTAGATAAATGTCTTAAAATCTGCCCATTGCATTTAATCCTCTGATAAACCAGAACTGGCTTCATGAGGAATACATCACATGATATTGTAAATCTCTCGGCAAGAATTGATTCGGCCTAAAAAAATTGGCATAACTTTCTTTGAAACAAAAAACAGAATTAACATGGATTTTTCACTTTACAAATCTGTTGAATTGAACTCCAGTGGTTGAACTGACTGACCACAGGCCTATTGAGAAGAGAGATATTATGCAATTTGCACACTTGGTGATTGAATGTTGATGAGTCTCATCTTGGCTCACAAAATGTGTACGTGTCACCGTTAACATTACAAATAAGGTGACATTCAATTGCTTGGCAACATTTATATTACTTTTATAATATAATACATGATAGGGCACCTTTACATAACACATTTGTTACAGATTGTTTACAGTGACAGCAGATTACATTTGTGATGTATCTCATGCAAAAGATTACTGTATTACATCAAACTCTTACACAACACTAGTATGATGGACTTGGGCCGTACTTTGTGCTAAAGAGTAGTAAGTTTTAAAAAAGAACACAGGTATTTACTGTCCAGTATGGATATGAAGTCATTTTTTCAATTACAGAGAAGTTAGTTATAAAAATGCACACAAACTCACGCAGATTTATTTTTATAGCTTCCACCATTTCCAAAAATAAAACACAGCACCTTTTGAAGATTTGGTATCATTGCAGCAAGAGGCCTTTAGAGCTTTTACTATTGCAAGATTATATCCTGGATGTAAGGAGTTATGATTAATATGTCTGTACTGTACCACTGACTTTTAATACATGAATTTGCTTTATCATTTTAGGAAAATATGATGAAAGTTATTGGCTTAAAGTTATTTTAGTGCTCAAAGAATAAATATCTCACGTTTTCTAACGTTTATTTACTTGGGGGTGACGTGTCTGAGAGTTACATCCCTTCCCCCAGTCCAAAGTTAGTTCCCACTTGGATGCTGTTGCTTATGATAGTAATTATTACATAGATAATAGTGATTGTAAAATGCTCGTAAAGCCTTTACATTACGCAGAGTAATTCCAGATCATTCGGCGCTAACCTTTGAGATACATGTACTGATTCCTTTTGCAGTTATTTGTTCATTTATATATGTAACTGAAAGACCAGCCTGAGTCAGCTCATAGTTTCAATAAAGAGATTTTTAGCTAAGACACTCCCATGACTTGTAAAATGCTATTCCCACAGGCATGCAGCTCCAATTGTGCCATATGTCCATTTACAATGCCACTGAATTCAATAAAGATAAGTGTTTCCATTGGCTGCTGCTGTGAAAGAAGAATTTGATAGCTTACATTATTGGTACATTGATAGCTATTAAGCAGTCTGTAAAACTAACTAAATGTGTTTGCAAGTTATCAACTATTGGAAGATTCACTCTGAAAACAACCAATTATAACAACCCAGCATCCAAAATTCTTCTACCAAGTAAAAAGCTGGCAAAGTTTTGTATCAGAAGAAGGGACTTAGAGGAGTCCTGGCAAAGTGTATGTCAAACATCTTTTGTCAACACACTTAATACTAGTTATAATCATTGATAAGTTGCTGAAAAGGCAATGAGTAAAAGAAATTCCATCTTCTTGTTTCATAAAACAGTTGATATTATTTGGTATAGATTGACCTAAACCATAGGTGAAATCAGAAGTCTCTTTTTAAATCCTGGCGATAATGAATTTCAAACAACTAACCTGGTTCAAAGAAAATGGTTGGAAATTTGAACAAAAATCAGAGGCACTTATAATATGCAATGTTAAATGACTTAAATAGTTTAATAGTAAAACATAAGTCAATAATGTCCTTTCTGCTATAATGCGATAATTGCGTGCTTGCGCAAACTCGCGCTATAGTAAACCACGCAATAAAAATCACAGGGCTTATGGAAAATGTAGGGTTGGGGCAGACCACTAAAATTATTACCCAAAATCAAAACAAATATAGTAGTTAGCCTAATATAAAGGATAGCACACTTTAAATAAATGTTAAATTCACATCCACTAATGAAATAATACAGTAAATTTAACATTTCACCTTGAAAAAAATTTGAAGATAACTTGATGGGGACAGGATGGAATCACGTAGTAGCCAACACACGTATGCAAATGGTTGCGTTTTACAATCAGTGTTCACCTATTCACCAATCGCATTACAGTCAATTCGTATTAACAAAACATACGTAATAGCAGAAAGGGCTGTATTTAAAAATAATTTGGCTGACATGATGGTCAAATCTATAAATAAATGAATAATTCTGTACAGGCACTTCTTGTTTGTATCGAGATAGCAAAGTTACTTTACAATCAACTAAAATGGCCAAGTCGTGTCAAAAAATGAAAAGTATTTTCCAAGTTGAAATTTTTCAAGCCATCATCATTTTATGACACTTTCCAGTCTTTAAGTGGATTAGAAAAGAATTGCAATTTGGTTCTGTTAATTTTAGTCTTAGTTGATTTCATCTGTCACAACAGTAACTCTCCCATTTATCTATCAATCTCAATTTTGCTTATTTGATTCACTTCAATAGAAGTGACTCATAATCTAACAAACTGTCACATCTGATTATTCGGACACTCACACTTCTTCCATTTTTCTGCCTGGGGCTTACATTCTCATTCCACGTTGCTCCATTTTATAGTGTTGTAGATTTTCTCCCTTCTTGCTGCATTATTTTGCATAATCTAACTGCGCCTCTATCTGTGTATCATCCAGCACTTTGAAGTTTTGAACAATATTCTGTTGTGATTAATAATGTGTTGGCAACAGAACATGTGTAGCAAATATCAGACATTCCCAATATTTATCTTACATTCGAAAAGACTGCTCAAATATGTCTGAGTATTGTGCAACACAAATGCTCGACCAGCTTTATAAACAACAGATAAAAGAAATGAACGTTGCACTTGGAAAAAAGGTGAATGTCTTCAAAGAAGGGAACCACTTACCTGAATAAAAGCTTTAAATTGGTAGAACCTCTTTTCACTAAGTCATAAAAAGGCAAAAATCATAAATCCTATTTGTATCACATTGGTTGTAAAAGAAGTCAACCAGCTTGTCCTCTATATCTTTCTTATGGCCATAAAAACTAACTCTTAGAAGCAAACATCTTTACAGCAAACAATATTAACTTTGTTACTTGAGTGATCTAAATTAACTCTTAAATGAAAACCAAAAGTAGCAAGGGGATTAGAGACCCCAGATTATCTCAAAAGGGTTAATCATAATTTCTTCCTGTGGAGTTGGATTCTATCCATCCTGGTGCATACATAAAGAGTTTCCAAGTTTGACTAACGTTGAGTACATGGATTATACGTACAATAATTGAGCGGGAAAATGCATAAAATATTTTGCAGTAAAAGCTACTGAACATGTCATGGTTGTAGACAAAGTGGCAAAACATGACATGCTCAACAGCCTACCTATTGTTTTACCTTTCTTTTGAATGTTTTATTACAATGGCCCCATGTGGGAGACTAATACCAAAGATGACACAACAAAACATGAATGTGAGATCTTTGAGCATCAGCTGAATCTAGTGTTCTCTGATTCTATTAAGGTGAAAACACATCTAATCTAATAAAAATGAACATTAATCTTCAACTGCCTTTTACAAACAAGACACAAAGATATTGCCATCAATTCTCATACATTTTACTCAAGGACAAAATGCGTTCACATTCTTGGACAATTGCTGCGTACTGCACAGCTCTGTAAAGTTAACGTCTGTTGATACCGATTTTAATCTATCATTTAGACTAAAAGGCACAGCTGATTAGTCCATTAAGTAAACATTGCCCTGTATTACTGCATTATTTATATTTCGATTAAGCCTCCTGTCCTTTCAATGCATGTCTGTATACAGAGATCTGCTGCTACTTAAACAAGGTCACATTATTTTGAGACATTTTGAGAGATTTGATAGGCTGTGCTAAAAATCTCTGAGCAAGTCATCCGAACATGTTGACAACTATTTGAGAACCAGCATGTACAGAAATTGAACAAAATTGTAACTTGCTTCAGTTAGCAACATATCTTTTTGTAAAAGGTGTTTATAAAAAACCCAGCATCGGCTCTAATCTTCAACTCTGTGTAATGTTTGCTACAACATATGGCAAAGCAATGATTCAAGTGCAAAAAAAAACATGCACTACTGTTCTTCAAAAGGCTGCTGTGTGACATTTTGACTTTAGCTTAAAGTGGCTCCAATAAACCGAACAAGAAGAAGCAGATTAACATTGAGTTCTTTGAACATATTGCATTTAGAAACATATTTTCTTTTAAAAATTAACTTCTAGGTGGTTACCTTTCTTTAACACAGCAACACTGCATTAAAAAGAAAAAAAGCCCTAAGTTACTTTTGGATTATGATACGCTAATACTTCTACGAATGGAGTTGCTGTATACAGAAAAAAAACTTCAAAACAGCACGAGCGAGTACAGAACATAGCACAAACAACAAATTGACAGAACAATTAATGCTGATATTTGGCATACACCCTCACCAATTTGGGCGGTGAATTCTGCTTAATGTGGAAAGGACACGAGAATTGGAAACTTTGGGTAGACTACTACTGTTAGTCAACCATTGAGCACAGGATCTCCTTAGAGGAGGGCTGACCATCACTGCAAACATGTTATTTCCCTATTAGGTATGTGTTGTATACACCTTCCTGTTTTGACCTGAATCTCATTTTTACTTAGGAGAGGAAAACACAAAAGGTACCAATAAAAGTCAGTTAGTTGGCTCGATTGGTGAGATCTGAAGAAGCATGAGATCTATCAGTCCCTATTCTCTTTCTCTTTATATGCAAAGAACTACAATGAATGCCAGGAGCATTGATGATGCTGTGCCAGGAATGGTGTTAGTATTTCAAACTCTTATACCTGTGCTTCCTCTCTTTCCCACCCCAATTTGCTACAGGCCAACTAGAAGCAGGCAATGAGCTTCATTTAATAAGACTCAGGGGGAAATAGATCTTTTCTGATATTGAATCGTGGAAATATAAAATGAATACGTTATCTAGAGCAGCGTATGATGGGGGAAGTGCACGTTTGCTGTCAACTGCACTTTCATCCAAAAGAAGTGCCGATAGAAACTGCAAAGTCAATACTCTTTGCACAAGACTATTATGCACATAATTGGCAGCAGTGATAAAATAGAAAAAGAAAATTAATGACAGGAAGCTTAGCACTGGGCAACAATTGCAATTTAGAGCATGGACATAGAAAACAATAGTGTAAACCCACCACAAAAAACAGCACTTCTTTTTGCCATAATGCACAACGCATACACCAAATAACACATGTACAAATTGCCATTTTAAAATATTTCCATTCCTGAAGGTGAAAAGTTTTTGGAACAAAACCATTTTATTCATAAAAGTAAAGAAAAGTGGTGGAGAATTCCCTATGGATTTGCTAGCGTCGTACGTCACGATTTTGGAACTGACTCATAAAATAATTACACTGACTTTGCAATGAACCATAGAAACTACATCATCCACTCATTTTAGCCTGCGTCTACACATGAATGCTACAAAATATCAATTTTGCCAAGTGCCAAATACTGCCGCAATCTTATACAGTGCAAATCATGAACATAAAATTAGAATCACTAAATATTGATTGAATATACCTGAGCAGAACTCGAAGACAGTTACTTTATTTGCCAGAAGTAATGCAGCCACAAGCTGAGGAACTTTGTAAGAATATTAGCCTGGAGATTGTTTCAAAGTTAATTTGTTTTATGAATCATATACGTGAAAAAGTTGCGATCCAGACTATCTCACCATCCAGCCGATGCCCTTGACTTGACCTGGTCTGTATGTTGAGGTTATTCCTTTCCCCTCCCCCTCCCTCAGTCCAAAGAGAAGTCCTGGCATTTATGTTCAGGATATCTGCTCATGGAGACTTTAATGCTCACTAACAATAGTAGTCCATGATCACATGTAGGAACACTGGTCAGGTGTAGCTTGACATTTTAGTTCACTGTAGTTCCCAAACATCGCTTAATCCTTCAATTAACCTCCAGAACAAAATATTAAATACTTCCATGTGGTCTTGCCTGACTGGAGTTAAGAATGCGCATACTTTTATGTAGATTTTTATAAAAGCTACTGTCATTTGCCACCAGAGTTCTCAAGGTGGGCAATGATGAGTTGAATTGACTTGGCAGGAAGCACTGATACCTTGGAGTGCATGCTTGAGCTGAAGATAAAATTAAGCCGTGCCATTGGTGAACTTTGAGAGCTTGTTCTCTAACTCAGTAATGCGTCTCTCCTGGGACTGGACTATCATCTTCAGTGATTTAATTTCATCCATTAGTTCTTCCATGGTTACACGCTGAGGGCAAGGAAGAAAAGAAAATCAATAACAAACTAAAGAAAGAGAAGGAATCTGCTTCAAATCTTCTCTGCTATTCAATAAGATTATGGATGTTTCTCATCCGTCCCCTATAACCTCTGATTGCCCTGCCTAACAAGAATCCATCTACCTCTGCCTTAAAAGTATTCAATGACCCCACCTCAACCACATTATGATGCAGAGAGTTCCAAATTCACACAACTCAGAGAGAAAAAGAATCCCTTCATTTTGATCCTAAAAGGTGACCCCTAACTTTAACATAATGTCCCCTAGTTCGAGATTCACCAAGAAGGGGAAATGTCTTTTCTATGTCCACCTTATCAAGGTCATTCAGGATCTTATAAAATTAAATAAAATTACCCCTCGTTCTTCTAAACTCTCATGAAAACAGCCCCAGCCCATCCCTCATAAGACAACCCATTTATTCCAGGAATAATTTAAAGTGCAAACTGCTTATATAGGGGACAATGGACACACAGAGTGAATGTCAACCTTGCTGTATAGCCAACATTATATAATCATGACAGAGGTGGACAATTGTAATTGATTTATTTGATATAGTGGATACTTTGACTTTGAATTAACTTATCCGAATAATTCCATCAATGTCAAAATAGCTCTTTCTACCTCTTTCCAGAATCTATATTACCCTTTCAAGCTCATTCAGACCTTACAGCTATTGCTACATCAACAGGATTTGATTTAATGTACAAATGGCAAAACAATATTTATTCTAAAAATCAGAGGGAGTAGTGACTGATTGTGAGTTTATTTGTCTTAGCACAGTGCTAACGATTCCACTTTGTATTTCGGAGCAGGCCTGACATGCACAATATCTAATCATAGATCAGCCTATCCCAGGAGTTTACACAAAGAATTTCCTTGGGACCTGAATACTGTAACTTTCACAGGTATTGAGATAAGTGCTTCTCCAAACTCTCTGAAGATGGAAGTAATCATGGTGAGGCAATGGCAGTCTGAAACTCACCTCTTTTTAAAAACACACAGTCAAAACAAACTCTACTTGCATGGCTCAAAATCACTTCTTTGTTTGGAAAATGTGAAGATAAATAAACGATGTACCCCATTCCTGTTGGAGGTAACTTCCTGTTTTTTTCCCACTTGTGCTTGCTTTCTACACAATCTCTTACTGCAAAAGTTTGACTTCCTGCATATCGGCTCCACCTCCAAACCTGCAGCTTGACCTTTCTTGTTTAATAAGCTGATGAAATATTCTCCTGTCCAGTTGATTTTCATTCATTCTGTTTTCCTATTCAATGTTTCTCCCCCCTCCACCACCCCACTAAATCCTGCTCACAGTGATTCTGACAATGATCTAGACACCTTCCGTCCCTCATGAGATTCAAGTTTAAAGGCCCCATCTAATGCTATTTACAAAGTGAATGCAGCAACCCTGACCCAGAACAGGTTTGGGCTGAGATAACTTACACTGTTTGTATCCATTTGAAATGGACTGTAGGCCTACAGCATTTCATAACCTAACTTGTTTAATACGGTAAGTCCTTACTTAAAATTGTGACTGTCTTCCAGGTGTGTACGCACACCAACACTGCTTACCTCTATCCCAGGAGCCCCCTTGACGAACCCAATAGAACAAACATGACCCACCCCCTGTCCCAGACATGCACAGACCCCTGACTAGTGGCTGCACATGTCCATGACTCGGAGGTCTACCCCCAAATCTGGACTGGGCCTTACCAAGATAAAGCAGTGAAGCATGAACCCCTCTGTGAAGCACAGAGGTACACAGCCCATGTGTAAAACCACCCCAACCAGATGCCTGAGCTGCCCCTGACTAACAGTGATGGGGCCCCTGACTGACTGGTGTCCCCATGTTCTTCACGGCAGACTACTCCACTAAGACATGGCTGACCGCTCGCTGCAAATACAGTGTGTTTGACATGAATGCTGTTACCTCATTGGTCCAAGAGCCACACTGATGTGGTGTACTGCCATATGGCAATGTGTTATGCCCCCTTGTCTGAGGACTTCCGAAAGCCACAGCCATCTGCCAGGTTGTGTCACTGTGCCAGTTTTGTCACAGCAAGGTATGCATGCTGCAGGTAGGCTGGTAGGCATCAGGTGAATGGACACTGACAGCAAGAAAGCAAAGGGCTGGGTCCTAGTGCCTGTGTGGTACCCAAAGCACCTGGGCACTGCTGGTTTCTGGTGTGCCCTGCTATGAATGTCTGCGCTTCCACGGCCCATTGCCAGTGCATCGGAGGTGTGCCAAGAGGATGGCACAGGTTCACTGAATGTTAGATACCAATGTCCATGGGGAAAAGTTATGTGCGGCTGGTGTACATGGATCCTGCCCTAGGCTGCTGTTTGGTCGTAGGCAACATGGAGACCACTGGGAGAAAGTGAGAGCTGAAGCCCCCCTCGGTGCCCGCTCTGGTATCCATGTCAGGTTTATCTGGTTTGTTGAGTGAGCTTAACAAGAATTAATCGCAGCTCAGTACTACCTGATTAGAATCTCACCCAGGGTGCTTGTGAAAAGTGCCTTAGTACATGTCACTCAGATTGCTAGGACATTTCACCCAATATAGCTTCTCGGTTGAAATTTCCACATTGCTAAATTCCTACATTGGTAAAACGAATTTAAAAATATGAAAGAAAAATATTACAGCACCTCTTTCTCACTGGCGATTGTATTTCCTGATCTCCTGGTCATTGCCAACCCTTCCAACTTCCCAATCCTCTACCACCTCCAACCCGATTTCTGGCCTTTCTTCATTCCCCTGACTCCCCATTTACAGCCTCACCTCAGTCCCCCAATCTTCAGTTTTAGTCTAACCCCATCCACTGACTCACTCATTACTGCGCCTTCTCCAGGACTGCTTTCCCAATCAATCAGTGGCTAGAACTCCGATGTTGTGAAAATGCGGTACATCAGAAATGCTAAAATATTACAATCCGTATTTTAGTTTGAAAGTTCCCCCATGTGCATCTCTCTCTCCTGAGAGAACATCAAAGGGGCAGAAGCCTCTTTGAAAGTTATTTTAAAACAAAAGTGATTGTCACTCGAGAACCGTGAGGGCCTGCACTTCCACAACAGAGGTGTGGCTGGATTCAATCTGGATCGTGAATGGGAATGCAAGATTGGGGAGGGAAAAGACCCCACAACTGGACAGTAGGTCAAGGTAGGCAGTGGTGAAGGCACCAACTGAGTTGTGCCAGGAATGACCTTAAAATGAATCTTGCAATGCTAAATGAGACTACAAGCCCCTTCAGTATTAATGTGGAACAATGTTAAACAGGGAAACTGTAAACACAGACTTAATTTACACAACTTCAGCAGTAGCCTATCATGAGGGGAGGGGAGCAGGGTCATAACGGACAGACTTATATCCAAAGATATAGCTGAAAATCCCATGATACTTTAGGAACACATACAGAGAAATTTGGTTCACACGTGGAGTAGCTTCGTCGAGGTCCAAGAGGTGGCTTGTTATCCAGAATGTTCTTCTTGGCAAATTTCAATTCTCTGTTTTTCGGTGGAATGTACCCGTCTCTCAATGAGATGAGAATGGGATCAGCGTTCTTGCCAGCCATCCACTCCTCAGCTTCTAATGCTGGTTCAGGGCCTTGTGTATCTGGGTACAAGTCATCTTGGAAAAGATCTGACTATAAAATTCACAGGAATAAAGAAAACTTCGTTTTAGTTGGACAGACCATGAGCCATTCATATCTGAGATGTAAATTGGACACGGATAGTAAAATGCTCCTCATTCGACTTCCACAGTTTTGAAATCTTTAGTTATCTGAATCAAACAATTTACTCACTGAGCTGTTAGTTATTGTCAAAGAGAACTGGCTATTTTGGAGGCCTTCATATTAATAAATAGATAGATAATCAGATTTCATAGTTGTAGATCAGAGCAATCATCATGTCTATGTCCTAAATGGCCAATAATAAGTGACTTTAAAGTAATGTATTTTCTTTTAAGAAGATAATGTTTTTATCCTTTCCTTCCCTTTTATGTCCTTCATTTTCAGAATAAATATTCTCAAGTAACTATCTTGTTATGATCCATGCATAATCCATACATCCAATAGTCTTTGGCTTCTTTCCACACACAAAAACATTGAAATTTTAAGGCTTGAAGGTGGTCATTTGGTCCATCATGCTTGTGCAATGGATTGCAGGATACACAATGTGTCTGAGTAAGCACATTGATTTCTTGCTCAGAGCCCAGGGTGATATATGTGGGGAAGCGATGGCCTAGTGGTGTTCTCGCTGCACTGTTAATCCAGAGACCCAAGGAATGTTGCGGGGACCTGGGTTTGAATCCTGCCATGGCAGATGGTGGACTTTGAACTCAACAAGCAGCTGGAATTAAGAGTCTAATGATGACCATTGTTGATTGTTGGAACAACCCATCTGGTTCACTAATGTCTTCCTTTAAGGAAGGAAACTGCCTACACAGGTAATGTGATTGACTTTTAAACGCCCCTGGGGCAAGCAGGGATGGGAAATAAATGCTGGCCTGGCCAACAACATCCACGTCCCATGAATGAATGGAAAAAAAATCCACACTCCCTAAGTGTGGCCTGTCGCACAGGGAGCACAAGGACCAGGAATCTGCAGCCTGCCAGCTCAACTTCCAGTCCAAGTGCATTTGGATTAATGGGCGGGAACTAGTGGGCTGTACATGCTCAAATTCCTAAGTTGCATAAGCTTCCATACAAGGTGCATGATTTCATAAAACTATGATGTAGTTCTTTACATTTCTGCTCTGGAATTTACAGCTTAAAAGAAAGTCCCCATCTACCTTTGAGATCATGCTTTGCCTAAAGAGGCACTGCAATGAGAATACTGCAGAGTTTGGTTCTATTAACCAACTTAGAAAGCACAGCCCAGGGATCAGTCTTACACTTTGCAACTCAAGAGTGAGAGACACAAACTGAGCAGGACTTTAAAAAAAAAGTCATGGAAAGCTCTTTCCAGTGCTTCAAAGGTGAACAGTCCTCATCTAAACTAATTTGTTGGCACCAATTCATTCCCCTGCATCCAGACATTGATAGCTGCTTACATATAGGTAAGAATAAATGCTAAATTAAAACTGCTCTTTTAGGAATTAGTTGTTCTGCCTTCTGCTCTTTTGCCTTTGTTAGAAATACTTTTTCCAGATTAACAGGGTCAAGTCTAATGAAGGGTCCCAAAGTCAAACTGCAACCCGTTCTTTCTGTGTTGAAAATGGATTGCTCTGCCATGTATTTGCAGGAGCTTCTATTTCAATTGATAAAAGAGGTCGTATGTGGGCAAGATGTCATCAATTTCAATCTTATCAAAATATTGTTGAGCTTCCAGTGTATCCCCCTCTGAGTCAAATCTGAGTTTATTCCTGAACATGAATCCACCTTTACAGAGTAATGGCTTCTGGAGATTGGTTAGCTCAGTTAGCTGGGCGGCTGGTTTGCAATGCAGAGTGATGCCAATAGCATGGCTTCAATTCCTGCACTGGTGGGGGTTGTTACGAAGGACTTTGCTTCTCAAACTGTTCCCACACCGTCCTCTCCTTGCATGAGGTGTGGTGACGCACATATTAAACCACCACCAGTCGTCTCTCTCTGATGAGAGAGCAGCCTCTGAGAAAACTATGGTGCCTTTACCCTTACCTTTAATAATGACGTATATGAAAACAGTGACCATTTTCTTTCAGTAAGCATGGATCTATTCTAGCTTCAAAATATCTAAAAAATTATTATCCTAAAAATCAAAAAGATGGTATTTTTCAAAAATTGGATGCATCTTTTTCATTTTTCACACTGTCACTGGTGATTACTTGCATAATGGGCTCTTCTACTGCACTGACCTTGCGAGGCACTGTCATTGTAATCGGTTCACATTTCCGTTCATGTAACTTGAAAAACCTAAAAATAAACAAGTTTAATAAATCAAATACCATTCGCAAACAAAGAAGCTGCAATATAAGATGGGTTTTGTAACAATTGCATGTTTTTCCACTATGAGGAGGTCATGAACAACTGGGAGAGGTAAAGTGAATCTGATTCAAGGAAAAGGTTCAGTTGAGTGCAGAAACTACAATACTGAACTTGCAAGTTTTTATAGCCTTATCCAAACTTCATAACTGTTCAAAATGTCTATAGTTTTCCAAAATATCAAAGCCTACATTTTTCCTATCATTTCCACACGATTTTCAAATAGGCAGGGTTGGAAAGAGAGCTGTATTCTTATGCTGGAGGGATATTCTTGTGATTGGCACCAGAAACAGTGGGAAAATGCAGCTCAAACAAGCAGCTGCAAATGCTGATGCCCTGTCACAATTGCTTCTAACTTGTGTCCTTCTTATAGCAGTGCGTCAATGATAGATTTCTTAGATTTGCCCAGAGGTGGCTTTCGGAAAGATTTGATAGGTGTTGAGACAATGACCGACTCAGTGAGTCTTTCAGCTAAGTTAGCACTGGTGAAATCACATTCGATACCTTTGTGTTGCTGTGTGCCTATGAATCACTCAATTGTTTTGTCTGGTTGTTGTCTATAGTACAGAAACTGAAGCCTGCTATTCTGAAATTGACTCGATAACTTTAAGTTGATCTTCTTAAACCTAAACCAAAATGGTCAGGAATTTTGTGACCCTTGTCAGAAATGCCAGAGGATATTGGTCTTCATAACCTTTCACTGCCTAACATTTAAAAAAGTTTGACTGACATCCTTTTTGAAGTCTGTAATTTTTTGCTGTTTGTCTGCTTATCCTTAAAGTAATGATTGATTCTTACATTGAATATCGATTTCTGTTTGAATGTCAAAGGTTTGCCAGTCCATAGTTAAGTGAGTGTTTTCCATCTTTTCACACTTTGAAATGCCAGACTAAGCATTACACACAGAGTAGCTGAAGGCAAGTCTGGTGTATCTTCATACTGGAACATTACATCTCGTGATGTCATGTAGCTGCCTTAAAGAGGGAGGTCTATCTAGTTTGGAATTTAAACCATAATAGAACAACTATAATAAGCATAGTATTTTGTCATACCTCAAACTTTCCAATGCACAGAAGTCCTTGTGCAGTGTAATTAATTGGTTCCTAGAAAACGTGACATTTTGCAAACCACAGAAATTATATCAAATATGGCTACATTCTTGAAGAAGGTTTTTGGAATATACTTTTCCATACAAATATTTAGATTACCATAACACTCAGAATTTCCCTACTTATAACAATTTCTTTTATTCATTTGTGGGATTTCGGTGTCGCTGGCTAGTCAGCATTTATTGCCTGTCCCTAGTTGCCCTTGAGAAGGTGGTGAGTTGCCTTCTTGGACCAATGCAGTCCACTGCTGTGGGTTGACCCACAATGCCCTCAGTGAGGGAATTCCAGGATTTTCACCCAGCGACACTGAAAGAATAGCAATATACTTCCAAGTCAGGATGGTGACTGGCTGGGAGGGGAATGTGAAAGTGGTGTTGTCCCCATGTATCTGCTGCCTTTGTCCTTCTAGAGGTAAGTGGTCGTGGGTTTGGAAGGTGTTGTCTGAGGACCTTTGGTATGTGGCAGGTCTTGTGGATAGTACACATTGTTGCAACTGAACGGCAATGGTAGAGAGAGTGGATATTTGTGGATGCAGTGCCAAACAAGTGGGCTGTTTTGTCCTGGATGGTGTCAAGCTTCTTGAGCATTGTTGGGGCTGCACCCATCCAGGCAGGTGGGGAGCATTCCATCACACTCCTGACTTGTGCCTTGCAGACGATGGACAGGCTTTGGGAAGTCAGGAGATGAGTTAGTTAACGCAGTGTTCCTCGCCTCTGACCTGTTCTCAAAACCATTGTGTTTATGTGGTGAGATAATAGGAACTGCAGATGCTGGAGAATCTGAGATAACAAGGTGTAGAGCTGGATGAACACAGCAGGCCAAGCAGCATCATTTCTGATGAAGGTCTAGGCCCAAAACATCAGCCTTCCTGCTCCTATGATGCTGCTCGGCGTGGTGAGTCCAGTTGAGTATCTGGTTAATGGTAACCCCAGGATGTTGATAGTGTGGGATACAGTGATGGCAACACCATTGAATGTCAGGATTGTCTCTTATTAGTGATGGTCATAGCCTGGCATTGTATGGCACCAATGCTACAGCCTGGATATTGTCGAGATCTTGTTGCATTTGAACATGGACTGCTTCAGTATCTGAGGAGTTGCGAATGGTGCTGAACATAGCAAACATCCCCACTTCTGACCTTATGATGGAGGGAAGGTCATTGATTAAACAGCTGAAGATGGTTGAGCCTCAGACACTAGCCTGAGGAACTCCTGCAGAGATGTCCTGGAACTGAGATGGTTGACCTCCAACAACCACAACCATCTTCCTTTGTGCCAGGTATGAATCCAACCAGTGGCGAGTTTGCCCCCAATACCCATTGATTCCAGTTTTGCTAGGGCTCCTTGATGCCACAGTCAGTCGAATGCAGCCTTGATGTCAAGGTCACTCTCATCTCACCTCTGGATTTCAGGTCTTTTGTCCATGTTTGATCCAATTTTATGCACGTTAGCACTTTAGTTTATACTTTGCTGGTCAGCCACCACTAACATTAGAAGATTCTATGTTGACCACAGTTTTCCTTAAGATCATCATTTAAAGTTCTAGCCTCATCTTGAATAAGTATTTCCTAAGAGACACATCTGGTCATATTTGGTTTCAATCCAATTGGTTAGCAGTCTTTCCACATCTATCATAAATCACCCTTATTTTACATAATTAAGCTGCAGACAAAGGAGTTGTTAACTTATCAAATTATTTCAGTTTATCAATGTTTTTAATAAGGACTCGCAGGTCAGTCAAGGTGTCGAGCAATACCTGTTGCACATTGACCTGTTTTGGAATGTTTAATAATATCTAATTTCAATTGAAGTGTAACTTGTTTGGACTACAATCCACATTCAAGCCTTCCCAATTTGGTCCCAACCGTGACAATATCTACATGGAGAACATTGAGACCCTCCAGAAGCGCTTCTCCCTGCGACTCCTGAAACACACACTTGCAGCAATGTGCAGGCACCTCCAGGCACTACAATCAAGACTCCCCCAGCTCAGAGCCTCCCTCTCCCAGACCTGCAAAGGACCTCTTCTGTTTTTTATTCTCCGTAGGATCCACAGCCTGAATTCACAATTCTACTCAGCTTTATTGGACACCAAAAACCGTAAGTACAGTAAACTTACTGATGCCCACCACCCAAAACGGGCTTCCCCCACTCCCCAAATCCCCAGCCGGACCCGGGACCTCCCCCACAATGTACCCGCCGCCATTGGCCACGAGGCCACTGTCGGAGAACCCACTGATGACGTCACATCCGCCACTGCCGGGCACCCCACTTCCGGGACAGCGAACGCCGCCGCTGCTGAAACCACCGCCTCCATCACCGAAACCAACACCACAGACACTACCGTCATCGCTGCTGCCGCCGCCGCCGCCGCTCCGCCCACTGCCGACGCCGCTCCACCCACCGCCGAAGCCGACACAACACCTACCGCTGACGTACCTCCGCCCACCGCCGACGCCAACGCAACTCCGCCCACTGCCGACGTAACTCCGCCCACAGCCGACGCCGACAACGCTCCACCCACTGCCTCCACAGCCAGCAGCTCCAGAGGAGACAGCAACACTGAGCCCTGCCGCGTCTTCACCATCCCCCCAGACCTCCCCCTCACTGAGGATGAACGGTCTGTCCTCAGTAAAGGGCTCACCATTGTCCCCCTCCACCCACATATCAACGAATACCGCTCACGCTTGGATATTGAGCAGTTTTTCCGCCGCCTCCGCCTCCACGCTTACTTCTCCAACTGCGAATCTAACCCTCCCTCTACTGACCCCTTCTCCCGCCTCCAACACAAGCCCTCCTCCTGGACACCACCCCAAGGCCTCCTACCCTCCCTCGACCTCTTCATCTCCAACTGCCGTCGAGACATCAATCG
>JAHRHZ010000067.1:1791606-1800691 GCA_024137785.1 Ginglymostoma cirratum | reverse complement strand
CAATGCCACAGTGATGCCACCCGAAGGCTGCAGGAACAGCAAATCATATTCAGCCTGGGAACCCTGCAGCCCAATGGTATCAATGTGGATTTCACAAGTTTCAAAATCTCCCCTCCCCCAACCGCATCCCAAAACCAGCCCAGCTCGTCCCCGCCTCCCTAACCTGTTTTTCCTCTCACCCATCCCCTCCTCCCACCTCAAGCCCCACCCCCATCTCCTATCTACTAACATCATCCCGCCCCCTTGACCTGTCCGTCCTCCCTGGACTGACCTATCTCCTCCCTACCCCCCTACCTACACTCACCTTTACTGGCTCCATCCCCGCCTCTTCGACTTGTCTGCCTCCTCTCCACCTATCCTCTCCTCTATCCATCCTCTATCGGCCTCCCCCTCTCTCCCTATTTATTTCAGAACCCTCTTCCCCTTCCCCATTTCTGATGAAGGGTCTAGGCCCGAAACGTCAAGTTTTCCTGCTCCTATGATGCTGCTTGACCTGCTGTGTTCATCCAGCCCCATGCTTGTTATCTCGGATTCTCCAGCATCTGCAGTACCTTTTATCTCTGTAACTTGTTTACGTTGCCTTTCCTCAGCAGAAAGCACTTCATAATCACTGGCTCTCTTTTAACTCATTACGAGAGAGTTTTGTAGGTTACAATTAATGAAAAATGCCACAACAACTCAAGAGAACATGAACAGTGATGCATGATATGTATTTTGCACGGATCATAAATAAGGACGATTCACACTCTCATCATCCATAAAGAGTAGCGTGTTACATCACTGATTGGTGATCACTGAAGACAATGCAACCAGTCAGTTATAATCTGGCTAATTTACCTCTAAGTCCATTATTAAAGCAAAAACTGACCACTCACCTTGCAATTTCACATCTACTGACATCCAGGCCTCTCTTTGTCATGAAGCCCATTCCTCTCTGTGGCTCCTTGCTGCTGAATGTGCTGATGTAATGAACATATGGAGCTTCATCTGTGATTTCAAAATATCGAATACTGCTATCACCCTGTGCACAAAAAGAAATCAGTCTTCAAAAAGGGACCTAGAAAACAAAATATCTCTCGTGCTTTTATTATAGCAAACTTCATCCAATAAGTAGATTTCAGGATGAATATCCCAAGACTTTGAGCCAAGATCTAGTGCAGAATGACAGCATGATAGAAAAAAACGTTGCTAATTTTTCCACTTGAGAGCGTGTAGATCTCAGACTGGAAGCAACAAGAACTGTTTTAGTTCAGTTAAAACTTTAGTGCATGTTTTCCCTTGTTAACAGTGGAGTGTATCTATTACAAACACACCATAACATTGATATGAAGTGCTCTATAATTAATGTAAGAAAGTACAAAAAATATTTGTTAAAATGGGAGGTGAGGAAGAAGATGAAAATAACGTGGAATTGATTTGTAAGCAGGAATGTGGGATCACAAATCTTGAGACCAATTTAAAACATAGTTGGTTGCTGTGATGAAGAAACTAGCTTCTTCGAAATGGATGAGGCAAGATCAGCCTTCTTCACTTATATTTATGGAACCTCTTGCTATAGAATACGATGAATCAATTCTGATATATTAAACAATACGTATGGTGAAAGGAACCATACAATTAAGATGATATTATTTGGACAAGAAAAATAAACACACATCTACAGAATAATAATTTAACATGGTTTTAAAGACCCATCAGCATGCCCATCAGAATAATGGAGTGGGATTAAAAGGAGATAACTCCACTCAAGGTAGATTTACAAAACTTTACCTTGTTTGAGGGCCATTTCCATCATGGAAATATCCTACACCTGTGATGTGTTAATGGACTGCAAGTCATTAGGCTAACTCAAAAATATTAACTAAAGTTTATTACAAAGGCAACTGCTTTTTGAAAAGAAGTACTTTTGCTAGATTATAGGGAGAAATCCATTTTCAAACAGCAGTAATCTACAGTATGGACATAGCACACCTTTAGAAAGGATCCAACTGCTTTTTATACATTCAATCAGTTTGAAATCCAATGACTGTTATTACTTATATACATTCATCTTTCTTTAGCACAATAGTGATTTTAAAAAAAATCATTGTCCTCAGCTGGCCCCTGATTTGATGATCATATCTATTCAGGGTTGTGTGTTTTTGCCATAGGTCTTCATCTGATTGAATAGGTCAACACACTACTGTCACCTTTGGCACATGGGGCAATCATTCCACAAGGTAGTGGGATCCAAAGTGTGGGATTTGATCCATCTCTGCCAATTCTCTGCCTCACCATTAATACATAGTGACAGATGGACAAGCTGTTGCTATTGGATATTCAAAACGTGTTTGAATGGCTGAAAAAAATCTGTCCCCTCCCTCAGGTCCTGCTTTCTCCAATTCTTAATGATCAACATTTCAGACGAGGACTGGAAAAATTCTCGAAAGACAATCTAAAGCTCTCCTTGAGCCATGTCAGTATTAATGTTAATGACTTGCAGGATCTTGAGGCAAATTCAAAAGAACATCATTGACAGTAAAACGCTTTGGTATGTCCCACAGTCATCAAAAGGCACTGTATAAATGTAAATCTTTCCATTTTCATGGCAACATTTTCACACATGGCAAGATTTCACAAACAGCCATGAAAGGGATGATCATTTAATGTTCAATGGATTGTTTATATCAAGCTGTTAAAACGAACTACAAACATATCAATAGACTCTCACCTTTCCACAGAGGTAGACTATATTGGAATCTGGATCATAAAATGGCAGAAGCACTCCATTACTGGTGTCCATTTCCTGAAGTGCTATTGGTTCATCAAAGCTCTTCTGCAGGAAGTGGTGGAGATGTAATAAATCTTAAACTCTGTCCAAGCTGATTACACATTACTGCATGCAACAAATTAATAAGATAACGACAAGATAGGCAATGTGGATTGGGAGGGGAACTATGGTCAACACTTGCGCGCTACTCAGTGAATACAACAACCTTTTCTATATCTGATATAGAGAAATAATTTGCCATGTCTTCGACACAGTACATCGGTAGAAGCCAGTTAGAAGGCTGCCATCATGAGGGTTCATTATAATTATGGTTTTGCTTGTAAGCAGCTTCTCTTCATCACCTATAATAATCTGCTGTAGGGAATTGTTGGAATTGGAGCTGGACATGGCTGCAGATTAGCTGCTTTGTGTTAAGGTTTAGGTGGAGTTATGACATGCATATTCCTGGTGCAGAGCCTTTTCAAATTATTTGTTCACAGGATGCACATGTCACTGGCTAAACCAGCATTTATTGACCATCCTAATTTCCCAGAGGGCAGTTGAGAGTCAACCACATTGCTGTGTGTCTGGAGTCACATGTAGGCCATACCAGATAAGGACAGATCTCTTTTCCTGAAGGACATGAGCTTCACCCATCAGGAACACAATTTCAATCAGAAAGTGTGTACTCCCAGTGACTTTCTCATTCATTAAAGTAAACTGATGGGAAAAGGTGGGACAGTCTTGGCAGGTAAGATGCTACACCAGGAAATTCAGTGCTTACACATTGAGGAACTCAGCTGCAGGACCTGAAAAACCTGTCACTTTATTGTGTTGAGCACATTTACTAACAGGTGCAGTCAAGAGGAGGGAATTCTATTGAACTCAGGAGGCCAGCAGGCTAGTTTCAAGCTGGGATGGTTCGTTCCATTGATTATTTGGGCCTAATCACCTCCTTTATTTCAGCGTCATTCTCCCATTTTCTTCAGCTTCCTGACACTGTGTCTGTACCTGACAGATGGCTTTCTGGCCTCTTCTCCTAGAATGCCATGAACAGCCAATCCCCACCTTCCTCTGTACTCATAACTAGATTGTGGCAGCTTTTATCCATCCATGACACATACTTCCCATTTTGCTTCCCCTCTTGCTATGAGGTTCTCGGCTCGGTGCCTCCTTATGGTTCAAAATGGAGCAAGATTTGAATGGACATCCTTTGACAATGGCATTTAGCATTTGTGCCATACTGATTGTGGCAATACAATGTTTTACATTATATTTTGTTCTGAGCTCTTGCATGCCAAGTGTTTTCATTTCTTAAAAAGTGGATAGTCTTTCAAATAATGGTATTCACGATGGCAAATAGCCGAGTAGCTCGACAGGAAACCACATGGCTGGCCACATAGTGCAGGGGAGAGCGAGCCCCGTCGGGGAAAGCTCAGCTTGGAGAGTCTGCAGACGCATGGCTTAAGAAAGTACTGTAATGTTTGACTTTTAAAACTTTATTTCTTTATTATTCTACTTTTACACTAAGAAGACCGTAGTGCTGAACGTTTTAACTTTTTTAAAATTTTCCTACTTCTGTCACTAAGATTTCTTTTACCAAGGTACTTTGTACCTAAGATGTCTGGCAACATCGTACACTTTTCACTGTACTCTTGTACCCCATACTTGAGTACACATCACAATAAAACTGAAATTTAAATCTCAATCTGATCAAACTGCTTGCCTCATTAATTGGGTGAATTTCTCCTAAACCTTACATAAGGGGGCTTTGAACATAATTTCTTATTTTTGAAGTGATATACAAACATCAGAGTGTCAGAAAGTCTCCTGCCAGAACCTTACATTGGACACCATCAGCTAGAAGGTGCAAGGGATTGAAGGTTGGAGCTCAGATTACCCTCCATCTCAGTGACGGGGGTGGGGGAGGGCGTGAATGTTCGCTCCCTCTCTCAAGGTGATTAGCAAGTCAGCAACTAGAGAAGGTCAAAGGTCCAATTCTGGAGCACTGCATGCGACCTACTGAATCACAAAGGTGTTTCTTTTTAAACAAAACATGCGAATAATCTGTTTCAGAGATAGTTGGAACTGCAGATGCTGGAGAATCTGAGATAACAAGGTGTAGAGCTGGATGAACACAGCAGGCCAAGTAGCATCATAGGGGCAGGAAGGCTGACGTTTCGGGCCTAGACTCTTCTTCAGAAATGGGGAAGGGTCTAGGCCTGAAATGTCAAGCTTTCCTGCTCCTCTGATGCTGCTTGGCCTGCTGTGTTCATCCAGCTCTACACCTTGTTATCTCTATGTGAATAATGTGGTTGCTTTCTTTAGTTTGCAGCTGACTGCATTCACACTTGGTTTAGTTGAAACAATGACTCTTTTGATATTCTTGTTAGGGGTGACAACATGTCACTTTATTACCATGCCCGTGTGCTTGTTTCCCCTTTTTGAGAAAGGCACACGCATGCAATCCACACTTCACTCCAGAGGCCAGGCCTGTGCATCATCCATGTAGCAACAATTCACCATTAACAATATCTGACCATCATCCAGATCAGAAGTGATTTATTTTTTGTTCAAATGGTTAGAAGCAAAAAGGGATGTGTGCTCTTGATCAAACAGTATTTCTAGAGTTATCCCACACTTCTTAATTTTATTAAAGATTGTCTTACGGAAATAATATAAAATACTGAGGTTATGAGAACCCTGCACTCAAGAATGACTGCGTACACTGGGGGAAAGAGATGAAGTAGTACTTTTGGTCTCGAAGCCTATGGGACCACTTTCTATGAAACAATGCCAGTCAAACTGCAGGAAGCAGCAACCACAGGAGAGAGCACTGGACTAGAACAGATTAACACCATTTCAGTCCCAGCTTTCCCTTGTAATGTTAATACGTGTTGCATGCAAGCCTTCCATTTAATTTGATGAGACAAAAATCATCCCAATTTAATACTAAGTTATGTTAATTTGACAGATGCTCTCCAGTGTAGTGTCCCTTTGGTGCCCTTTTACTGTGGTGATAGTGTTCCTACCTCTGAGCCAGGAGGCCTGGGTTCAAGTCGAGACCTGTGTAATTACATCTATGAACAGCTCGATTAGAAAACATCTACGCTAGAATTCAGAGCCCTGCAGGTTCTGCGTGGTCAGGTTTAAGCCTCAAGGTGACAATTTAACAAAAGTAGCTACAGTCATCAAATTTTTCAGGAAAAAGGTACATCACGCTAGCATACAAGGACCAGTCAGCTGTTTTTACAGCTGGCACAGCCTTTCCAAATTTGTCTCTCTTTTCTTTTCATGAATATCCTGCAACAAATCACAGTATTCCTGAACATACTAGAAAGAGCGCCAGAGCGAGATAAATCAATTATCCCACGGCACCTTCCGGTTCTTAGTTTTGTTGTATCCACTCCATACTACATCAACCAGTCAGGTAAACTGAAATATTCCTAGCTACCATCAGTTCTGAGGAAGGGTCACTTGACCCAAGATGTTAACTCTGATTTCTCTCCACAGATGCTGACAAACCTGCTGAGCTTTTCCAGCAATTCCTGTTTTTGTTTCTGATTTTCAGCATCTGCAGTTCTTGCGGTCTTTATATCAAATCGAGGTTTGGTTGAAACAACAAAGACAATGCATAGCTATAGATGTTTAATCAATATCATTATATTAATATTTTCCATCAATTATGCCCACTTCCGTCCTTTTTTTAAACTTTGCTGTTTGGATTAAAGATTGTATATTCTGAAAAATAATCCTATTCGAAGATGTTGCTAATGGATAATGCACATTGGCCTAGACCTTTTGCAGTCATTGAATACTACCGGGTCCCATAGCCCCAGCTCCCTCTGACTCATTCGGGTAAATCCTGTGGTAAAGATGTTTCCCTCCCGTGTAAAAACAGCCCTCATCGGCCTCATGCCTTCATGGGGGGCCAGTTTCTCCTGAAGAAGAAAGCGATAATTAAAACAGCAAGAGAACAACTGTATAACCACTTGGGGAAGCTTCGCTTCAGACAGAAGTCACAGGATTCATTTTCAATCCTGAAACCTCCAGGAGGTCTGAAGCAAATATTCCCATTGTGAGAGAGAAAGCCCTAGAACTCCTCCTGCTGGCCAACAATAAGAATACCAGCTCCTGTTTTGATACAAGTCCAATTTGTTCTGGGAGTGTACGCGGTGTACAGAACTCCATGCATATGTTTCTCTGTGAAGAAATTTGCTTGCCGTCAATGTTATCATTTTAACAAAGTAGATTAGTTGGCCTGTTTGTATTGTTTTTCTCTGTGAAGAGGAATTCTGGTTGAGATAGAAACAGTTCTTCCCACTTTCTCTTCGCAAGGTGTCCAGCTGGGACAGAACACAGAACTCTTACAGCATTGTGAGCCAAACTATCTGGTTTGATAACAAATTACTCAATTTGTTTCTTTAACGGTACAGCCCAGTTCCAATGAGCCTGTCAAAATAAATGCTGAATATGATCAAACTTGTATCAGGAGCCACGGGTCAAGGCGAAGGAAGAAACATTCTCAGTAACAATTTCACCGATAAGAGGCATGAGCTACAGAACAGGTCCAGAATGAGTAGTCACTTTAGTCAGTATTTACTGTTTTCAAGAGGTTGATCCAATTATCATATTGGCCAATCTCCACCAAAGACAGGGAGGTGGGCAAACAGTTGGGTGGGGGACGAGTGAAGAAAAGGGATCAGGAATTCTGCAAAGATCACGTGGTGGATCAGCAAAAGCACAAATAGGAAGGATTAACCCAAAGTCACAACTGGTCTACCAATAACCAGAATGTTTGTGCTATTGCATCAATAAATGCAAAGAAACTGCACAATGCCAGAAGTGAAATTAAAAGCAAATGAGGGATTCTACTCAGGAGTTTGATCATATTCGGCTCCATTTATGGCCCAGTGGTTGTTTGGAATGTGTTTGGCTTTGTCTATTGCTTGTGTTGTGCACCAGGCTGTTGCCACAGACCCTCCTTCCCCAGCACCAACCAGCCAATGATGAAACAGCTCCTACCGGGTCCCAGAGGGCCAGTTGCCGTTCGCTCATCTTGCTGAATCCTGTGGTGAAGATTTTACCGTTGGACGTAAAAATGGCCCTCATTGGGCGAGCGCCTTCATGTGCTTTGTTCTTTTCCTTAGTTTGATGGTTAGTAGAGAGCAGCACGAGGAATGCCCGGGCAAGATGCATTTAGGAGGAAACAAAAACAAACATGCAGTCACAGCAACACAACATGCACAGTGTTAATCCTGTAGGCACACGTTTTACAGAATATCTCATCACCCCCTTGCCTAGATTAACCTTCTACAAAATACGTCTGACTAACCAAAAGCAAGGCTTCAGCGTGATGCAGAAGTAGCTACACCAACGGCTAAAGATGGCCTCACTTTGGGTTTTTGGTTCTTAGAATCCGAACTCTGGAGCTTTGTAGAGTGTTTCAAGCTGTGTCAGTGTAAAAGATTGGGACACAGCTCAACTCACGCTGTATTAGTTACCTGGTTAAGTACATCGTACACTAGATGCAACTTTTACAAAGACAGAGCACATCTATTCCACTTCACAGTCCCAGTGGTAAGGAATCCTGAGCAACATTTCTATTTCTGCCTACTTCCCTATCATTATCGAAAGGAAGTTGTTTCAATAACCTTTTAAATGATTTCTCAAAAATGATTAAAGAAACAAAACAAGTAACTTGATCAGTGATCGCACAAAGGCCTGACATGTGGCTTAGACCTTAGCGATCTCTTAAGGAGGAGTCATAGAGTCGTACAGCACGGAAACGGATCCTTCGGCCCAATTTATCCATGCCAACCAGATTCCTAATAGTCCCATTTGCCTGCATTTGGCCCATATCCCTCTAAACCTTGCCTATTCATGTCCTCGTTTAAATGTCTTTTAAATGTTGGAACTGTACCTGCCTCTACCAGCAGAATTGCACCGAAGTGGCAGGGCATCACACCAAGCAGAAATAGGACACAAGCTGAGCAAATGCCGCAGTGTTTTCTGCTGGATCAGTCAAAGTTGAATGAAGAGGTCTTAACCAGATTGCATTTGTGTTTCCCCTAATAGCTTCTCACTAGCAGGTGGTCATGTGGGAAGAATTAAAGCCTGTCCATTCTCCCCCTTCCCACCTACACTAGAAAGGGGAGAAAATCATGGGGGATAAAGGGGATAACATACCTGCAAAATAATAATTAACTTCCTCTGGGTTAACTACATGGGAGCAAAATGGTGTCTGTGAATGGTAGCTACTTTTCATTGCTGTTCTTCTGATGCCTGTGCAAGTAGGACCTAAGAAATCCGCAATCAGAAACGTTCTCATAAATT
>JAHRHZ010000067.1:1781606-1789106 GCA_024137785.1 Ginglymostoma cirratum | reverse complement strand
TTTGCCAGCATTTGGCCCATATCCCTCTAAACCTTTCAAATTCATCATCCAGGTGCCTTTTAAATGTTGTTGTTGTATTTGCCTCCATAACCTCCTCTGGCAGTTCATTCCATTCACACACCACCCTCTGCATGAAAAAGTTACCCCTTATGTCCCTTTTAAATCTTATCCCTCTCACTTTAACCTATGCCCTCTAGTTTTTGGACTCACCAACCCTGGCTGTTCACCTTATCTGTGACCCTCTTGATTTTATAAATTTCGAAAAGGTTCCTCAGCCTCTGACATTCCAATGAAAATAGCCCCAGCCTATTCAACCTCTCCCTATAGCTCAAACCCTCCAACCCCAGCAACATCCTGGTAAATCGTTTCTGCACCCTCTCAAGTTTACCAATGTCTCTCCTTTAGCAGGGAGACCAGAATTGAATGCAGTATTCCAAAAGTGGCTGAACCAATGTCCTGTACAGCAACAGAAGTTACTTACAACACATAGAAGGGCCACTCAGCCTGACTTACATATGCCGTAAGCCTCACCCCACTCTATTTTCTTTCTTTCACTTCATCGGTATCCTTCAACTCCTTTCTCCCTTAAATCCAGCTACAAATCTGACAACTCTGCTCGTGTCAGGAATATGCCTAATCTTTAATCTTCAAATATGCAACCTTTCTCAGCGTGCCAATCATATGGAACTAGTAGAATTCCTGGCACAATTATGATCTAATTTTCACTAGTGAGCTAATTACTGAAAATTGGCACCATCTCTGAAGATAAATTTATATCCCTAGTACTGAGAACAGCATGAATAGGAGTTTTGAGAACAGAAATCTAAATGTGTGTAAGTCCACGCGGGGTGTGCCTCATGTACTCAGTCAAGTACCTGACTCCACAGCTGATAGAAATATATATATCATCTGTAAATGTTTAAGAGTAAATAATTCCTTCTCTTTTCTCAGATTCCAAATATAAGAGGGGGCGATTGGTAAGAATACTTCCAGTCACAACATGCGACCACATTGCCAACACATTCTGTTCATACAAATCCACAATTTCACTGAAAATACCAGAGGAAACAATGAAGTACTTCCAATGCTGCTGCCCACAGCAACTGGAAGAGTTCTTATGTTTCGCAGCTGATTAAACTAATCTGTACCTACTGGAAAAAAATAATCAGCTTCTGAACTAAAATTATAAAACAAATCCATTTTTAATTCCAAATGTCATATTTAAGATGTGAGCATTCGTACCTAGAACAGTAAATGTACAGCCATGCATACTCTCTACGTTATCTCATTAGTAGCTCATCCTGTATTCAAACAATGAAGCACCAGTATTTGATATTACCTAAGAGCATCAGCACTGAAGGACTGTTGCATACATGGTTTCTTTGTATAGTTGTCTTTTCTCCCTCTCAAGTCTCAGCTTGCTCAATGTCTGAAACTCCAGGTGAGACCATAAGACATAGGAGTAGAAATTAGGCCATTCGGCCCTTTGAGTCTGCCCCGCCATTCAATCATGGCCGATAAGTTTCTCAATCCCATTCTGCCGTCTTCTCCCTGTAAACTTTGATCCCCTTAACGATCAAGAACCTCTCTATCTTTGTCTTAAATCTACTCAATGACCTGGCCCCTACAGCCTTCTGTTGCAATGAATTCCATGGATTTACCACTCTCTGGCTGAAGAAGTTTCTTCTCATCTCTGTTCTAAAAAGTGTCTTCCCTTTACTCCTACTGACTCAACCTACAAGTTTACCTTAACAGAATCCTGGACTAGGACTCCCAAGTCTCTTTGCACTTCAGACTGCTGAATTTTCTCCCCATTTAGAAAATATTCTATGCCTCTATCCTTCCTACCAAAGTGCATGACCTCACACTTTCCCATGTTGTATTCCATCTGCCACTTTTTTCTCTCTCCTAACCTGTCCAAATCCTTCTGCAGCCTCCCCACCTACTCAATACTACCTGTCCCTCCACCTATCTTTGTATCATCTGCAAACCTAGCCAGAAATCCCTCACAGTTCCTTCATGAAAAGTTGTGGTCCCAACACTGACCCTCGCAGAACACCACTTGTCACCGGCTGCCAAAAGACCCTTTTAACCCCACTCTCTGCTTTCTGCCAGACAGCCAATCTTCTATCCATGCTAGTACCTTGCCTCTAACACTGTGGGCCCTTATCTTACTCAGCAGCCTCCTGTGTGGCACCTTGTCAAAGGCCTTCTTAAAGTCTAGGTAGATAACATCCGTTGGATCTCCTTGGTCTACCCTGCTCGTTACTTCCTCAAAGAACTCTAGCAGATTCATCAGGCATGACTTCCCCCTTGATGAAGCCATACAGACTTTCCCCAATTTTACCATGCACTTCCAAAAATTCAGAAATCCCATCGCTCACAATGGATCCAAAATCTTACCAATGACTGAGGTCAGGTTAATCGGCCTGTAATTTCCTGTTTTTTGCCTCACTCCCTTCTTAAACAGAGGGGTTACATTAGCAATTTTCTAGTCCTCTGGGACCCTCCCCGTCTCCAGTGATTCCTGAAAGATCACCACTAACGCCTCCACAATCTCCTTCAGAAAGTTGAAGGCTCAAGCCCGGCTCTACAACGTGAACATTCAATTTAGTTTGATACAGTACAATAATTTTGGGGTGCTGCATTGTCAGATGCTACTCTTTGGATAAAATGTTAAAGCAAGGCCTTTCATCTGCCTGTGTGGATGTAAAATATCCTGTGTTGCTTAGAACAGAAGATATAGGAGCAGAATTAGGCCATTTGGCCCAGTGAGTCTGCTCTGCCATTCATTCATAGGTGATCTGTTTCTCAACGTCATTCACCCTGGCACTGTTCAAGGAAGAATATGGAATGTTCCCATTTTGATTGTCATTTAATACCTCAATCAACATCTTTTGGCACATAGTGTGCCATATTTGCTCTCTGATCAGCAGCGACTGCATTTCAAATATTAGAAATTGCGTTGGAAGTGTTTTAGAAGGTGCTGGGGGTAAGGAAGTCATTAAGTTAATGCAAGCTTTTTCTTCCATTGTCAGAAATAATTTAACCCCACTCTCCACAGATTTGTTTATAAACATTAAATTTTAAAACTTAAATAACGCATGCCATTTATTTAATCTGCTATCAATACCCAACACCAAGAAATGGAGGTCAACCTCATCATAATGGTCTCAATGATGGTGCCAAGTTGTAGAATTCTGAGGGATGTCAATGTGATGCACATTGCGCTACATCAAAAATCAAAACATTTTTGACCAGAAACCTGCAGGTCAAACCGCAGGAACTATTCAATTCCCCTTAACCAACACCTTAACCACAGGTACAGGAGCTTGGTAAGTAACTGGGTTTTTCCAATCTGCTGAATAGCAAAGCAGACTTGATCTCAAACTTGTAGATTGCTCACTGGGTAAGGCATGGTCTTCAACAGGCCCATATAGCTGTGTGAGCTTCAAAGTGCACTTTTACTTCTCTCCTTCTCCCTGGGCTGTAGGATACACTGACAGAGTTTTACATGCTCATACTAAACTGGATTGACCCTGCATCTCATGTGGGCTACTGTACAGCCCTTGCCCAGCATTTCTCTCCAGCAGTGCCTTTCAGATCAGGGTTAAGACAGTGAGTAATCAAATCCATTGCTCTGACATAGTATTGCAGTCCAGCCTTACTTTGCGTGACTCAGGTGAACTGAAGGTTGACATAGATGTCTGTGAGCTATTCTCCACTGGAGAAAAATCGGCCAGTTCAATCTCTTAATTCTTATCTGCCTTTGTTTAATCTGTTTTGTCATTGCATCAATTTCCCAGTCTTAATTCAATGTCCTGTACTATCTTCAAATGGTTATCAGAAAGCTGCAGGACCTCTATTTCATAATAACAATGCCTTTTCCAATTAGAACATTACAGTTCATTATAGCTATCGCAGGCTTGCCAAATGCTGCATTTTAATTTGGATTTGATTAAAGGCTCAACAGATGCAATCAAATACTGGAACTTCAAAACCTCCATGCAGCACATGCATGTCCCAAGCCAGCGGAAAACCTTACAGCAACGATGCGTTGCTCCCTCGGATCAATGACGCGCACTTTCTTGTCCTTGCAGGTGGTGCAGATGAGGCTGCCATTGCGGTTCCAGCAGACGTTGTAAATCAGGTCACTGTGTAGCTCATCGAGAGTTATCAAGGGCTCCCCTGTCCCCACATTCCAAATAATTATCATATTATCACTGCCTGCAACAGACACAACCAGATAGTGTAAAAGGTCAGTACTCAGTATCAGCTTGTGAAAGGCAAGACCTTTAAAGGAATGAATTGCTCGAGCGTTAGTTTCATCTACTGTATCCTCTCAGTTCTTAAGCAAACTGACACCCTACAGGATAGGAACTTTTAACGTACTGCAACACCACTTGCATTCTGATCCCTTTTATTCCAAAAGCACGTCACAGTCCAGTTATTGGTTACAAACAACAGTCAGGGCCTATAGATTTAGTGTGGTGCAGCAGCAAAATGTCAAGGGAAATAGACACAGTTAAAGGGAGCTGCACCCATTGAGATGATGGTTGGGAACAGAACTCACAATGTAAGAGTCAATACACAACGACAGTAAAATTGACAATAGAATTTGATGGAGCTGGAATAAATGTGGGAGTGCATGAAGGCGGTCAGTGAAATGGCAGTGTATTTCAAATATGAATTCAGCAAGCAAAAACAAAAGACTAAAATACCTTTCATTCTGCAAGAGTCATATCGGACTCAAAATGTTAATTTTGTTTTTCCCACCACAGGTGCTGCCAGACCTGCTGAGTTTTTCTAGTATTTTCTCTTTTCATTTCACATTTCCAGCATCTGCAATATTTTGCTTTTATTAGACTGGAATGAATGAGTGCGTGGTATGAGTGTGTCAGATGAATTCTTCTCCTTCTTACAAAGGTCTGTCTCAATTCACACAGCAGCAGACTGAGTTATCAGTAACTGTATACTTGACTTTCACAGCAAGCAGGACCAGGTTGGTGTGTATGGTGCCATGGTCACTGATTACGATTTGACATGCCAACTCAAGGCAAAGGAGGCAAGGTGGTACATGCTAGCACGGAAGAGGAAAAATCAACTGTAATTTTCCTTAGAATCATACTTCAGATGATTTCTTACAAGCTGTGGACAAGGAACACTTTCAAATGTCAGGATGTAAATACACACTGTATTGTAACTTTGCTTATTAATTCAATCCTCAAACAACTGATGAACTACTTTTCTCGATATTGATATGGTTTATATCCAGGATCCAGCATTATATGCATCTGTTTTCTATCTGTCATCTCATTCCTAGGCTTGCTTTTTAATTGCCGTAGGTATTTAATTAAACAACACCCTTCATCTGTTTGTTAACAATATAATTAACATACTATTTAATACTGATACAAGTATAGTTCTGTCATTTACAAGGTTTATCCTTCTAAACCTTTCCTATCCATGTACCTGTCCAGATGTCTTTTAAATGTTTTAATTGTATTCGCCTCTACCAATTCTCTAGCAGCTCATTCCATATGTGCGTCACCCTCTGTATGAAAAAGTTGTCCCTCATGTAGGAATATAAAAAGACATGAATCGGCAGCTCATCCCTTGAGCTTATTCTGCCATTCAATGAAATCATCGTTGATATTTGACCCAACTCCAAATTTCTGCTCTTTCCCCATATCCCTCAGTATTTCTGGCTGACAAAATCCAGCATCGACTGCAATTTGCAGAAGAGTTTTAAACCTCTAGATTCATTCGTCCCTTAAGTGATTACTAATATCAATTCTGAAAGGTCTAACAGCAATTCTTAGCTTGATAGATTGTTCAGTTTATCTCCAAAACTAGACTAAACATGCCTTTGAATCTGCAAAAGGGATTCTGTTATAAATGTAGGATTTGAATGTCCATCAAAGTCGTGAGTACTTTTATTTATTTTTCTCAATGCATATTTTCTCTTGGATTTGAAACCAGCATAAAGTGTCCCAGCAGCTGTCAGGGCAGCAAAATAAAACATGCAGCTCCTTGTCTCATTCTGTTTGGATGCCAGCTGCTGTATGCAACAGGTGGCCTTCACAAACAGCAGTGGTCTCAAAGGAGCACGACCATTAAAGGTGTTATAAAACGACACTGTGTCCAACTTAAATCAGGGCTGTGTCAGAATACATCTGCCACTTATTCCTGACTACTGGCATCGGCAAAGCATTTCCTTCCTCTTGGATCTCTTTCTTATTATGGTTCAACCCACAATCACATATCTGACAGAGCTTAAGCGAAGCCCAAGGGAATGTTTACTGTAATGGTTCATACTTCATTTCCCTTCTACTTTTCTGCTGACCATTTCTTGCACTTGAAGGAGAGAAACTCTTCAGTGGCAGTAAACTCATTGTCTTAAATCCCACCAAATCTCTCCCCAG
Organism: Ginglymostoma cirratum; assembly: GCA_024137785.1. NCBI lineage: Eukaryota > Metazoa > Chordata > Chondrichthyes > Orectolobiformes > Ginglymostomatidae > Ginglymostoma > Ginglymostoma cirratum. Next base: position 1,782,681 of record JAHRHZ010000067.1, on the reverse strand, counting down.
GTGGTATTTCTGTGTAGGGGAACTGAGGAAGCAGATGCTGACACATTATTCCAGCACGGAAAACATCTCAGCCACAAATCTGATCCCAGTCTCGCCAACATCCACACGTGAACGCATGCCTTTGCAATTTGGTCCTATGACTTGCAGAAACGTATGATGCAACTATCACAAGCTGCTTTGCCCCAAGCAACAAGCAAAACAAACTAGTTTCCAGATTTTTACATACGTTGAGCTAAAAGCACAGATAAAAATAGTGCAGCCTGGTTTCATTAATTTGGATCATAAACAGAAACTGCTGGAGAAACTCAGCAGGTGTAGCAGCATCTGTGGAGAGAAAGCAGAGTTAAAGTTTCAAGTTCAGTGACCCTTCTTCAGAACTGGAAAGGGTGGTATTTATGCAGATGACTAGGGGGACTAGGAGCAAGCGGAGCCCGGGGAGAGAGAGAGAGAAAGTTATGCAGACAAAGGGATAGTTAATTGGGGTATAGGTTGAGCAAATCATTGCAAGTCTTGGAAGTTGCTAGCCATTTTGTTGCCACCTGTCTCTTTCAGTCATGGCCCTGACTGGTCTTACCATTCAACAACATGGTGTTAGTGAGCTGCTGGCAGTACTTCCACTGCCTTTTGTGGGATAGAACAGTGAGAAAACTAGGGGACTGTGGAATGGAGGGAGTGAGTCAGGGAAGAGAAAGTTACAGGGTCTGTTGCACACAGCCACAACTTGTTGTAACGGTTGGAGGGGATAGGGACAGGGAGTTAGTTTCATGTACAGATAATGGAGTAAAGACCCCTTCTTACATTTTTTAAAGCTTTGCCCACTACCTTAACAATAATGAACCTAAATAAAAACCGAAAGAACTGCGGATGCTGTAAATCAGGAACGAAAACTGGGCATAATTGCTAGACTTAGGTTCATTATTCACAAACGAAAACAAAATTGCTGGAAAAGCTCAGCAGGTCTGGCAGCATCTGTGAAGGAAAAAACAGAGTTAACGTTTCGAGTCCAGTGACCCTTCCTCAGGTCACCAGAAACGTTAACTCTGTTTTTTCATTCACAGATGCTGCCAGACCTGCT
>JAHRHZ010000067.1:1761429-1776606 GCA_024137785.1 Ginglymostoma cirratum | reverse complement strand
CACACACACACACACACACTCACACACACACACTCACACACACACTCACACACACACTCACACACACGCACACACGCGCACACGCGCACACACACTCACACACTCACACACACACACACACACACACACTCACACTCACACTCACACTCACACTCACACACACTCACACTCACACTCACTCACACTCACTCACACTCACTCACACTCACTCACACTCACTCACACGCACACACACACAAATACAGGCCAGTGAGCTGAATATGTGAAAGTTTTATAATAATGAATTTGGCAACACACCTCGAACAAGCAGGTTATCTGCCCATTCCAATGCACCCACTCTGTTAAAAACCACAAGTGGAAGCCTGGGTTAGGTTGGGAATCAGATATTATTCGAACAAAATCTGAGCCAAACCTGCCTGATGCTTTTGTCGTGGGTTAAAATTGCCCACAATGACACAGTGTGCTTTGGTATGGGCCCCTGGGATGTCAGCTTTCCTGTCATTGTGTGACCCAACTGATAACAGGCACACAATAGCAGCTCTGAAGGACTGTCATTGCAAATAGGCTTCTTCTGTCTGAAAAACCACTTCCCACCCTCCTGGAGTTCAGGGTAAATCTGATGGTTAATACTGTCTATGAAGCAGCATTTACTTGGAGAAGCTCTTTGTGCATATACTGTGACCTATATACAGCAATCCTCATTTCCTCCTATATGGGATGAGAACAAGCATTATGTAAAACGTATCCGCTAGGCAGGGAGTAACAAAACTATCTGCTTTGGATAAATTTCAAATGCTGTAAACTTCCCACATTCTTTCAGGTGTCATATAAAAATGGATCAACACAACTTTAAGGTAACAATCACCTGTATTGCCCGCTGGTGATTTCAGCGTATCATAGCTTGAACAAAACAGTCCACAGTGAAGATATTACCTGCACTTAGTAAAATATTCCGGGCTGTTGGATGCCATGTGATAATCCCAACCCTCTTCGAATGGCCCTCCAAGACAACAATGGGGTCCGTTATAGACCGGAGTGCTACATGATCTGGGATCTGCCAAACCTGTGTGGAGGTGAATGTAAAACAAGACTGGTTAGAAATAGTTCACTGACTTTTTCTGAGGATCTGGGTAACTCGTTGGACTTGACTCAATCTCAGTGCTCAGTCTACGACTAAGCAGATAATCAAACAACTTTTGAGTTTAGTACTTACTTTCGGCCATCAAACAACAAACCAGCAACTTATCACACCTTAAGTAATGCAAAATATACGCAAAATTATTGTTTCTTCCAGTTATATTCAGAATGCACTTTGCAACTTGTAACATTTTGCAATACATTTTGTGATTTTATTTGTATTCTTTCGGGGGATGATGTCTTTGCTAACTGCCCATCTCTAGCTGTCCTTGAGAAGGACTTGTATCCACTGTAGTCCATTTGGTATAAGTATACCCAGTGCGATTAGGGAGGGAGTTTCAGTAATTTGGCCTCCGCAACACTGAAGTAACAGACCTTGGTGAAATACAGCTGAAGCATTCAACAATCATGCAGACTAAGTGACAACAGCTATTTCTGTGGGGTCACTGATCAGTTTAATATAGGTGATGGTCCGGCCAAAACTAGCTCGTTTATCTTGAAAACAGCATGGACAACTCAACAACAACATCCTTCTCCTTGCATCTAAACTTAGGTTGTTTTTAAAGTATGAGTGAAGTCAGTACAGTCCTACCAGGCGATAGGACTGCTCTCATTGGTGAGAGACAATTGGTGGTGATTTAACCTACGAATCACCATGTCTTAGATGAGCAGAGAGATTGAGAAGGAGAGTACTTCATGGTAAATTCCGCTGGTGTAGGTATTAAACCCACACTGTTGGCATCAACTTTCATTACTGACTGACTGTCCAGCCAACTGAATGAAGATGTTTTGACCTGCACTACTCCTACAAATTTGTGATGTAAATCCATAGTTGGGGCCTGATTTGACAAACAAACTGAAAAGGCTTCCTTCACTGGAATCAAGTTGGGGCAATACTCAGGATTTATACTAAATCTTCCAAGTTGATGTTAAGGGAAACTGCTTCACATCAATATTACAACTGAAAAGTCAGGCAAATGACAAGGATTTTGCCTCCAAAACTTACTCTGAAGTTCATTCTATATCGATAATTCATAATGTGATGGATGTCCCAAAACCACTCCTAAATTTCTCCTTTTCCCAACTGGCTTCCAGTGATCAATTATCTGCTGCCATAAAACTTATAGAAAGAACATTCACTATTTGACCGCCCAAGCCCATTATGATGCACAATCCAGGTACAATTTACTTGACCTTTGATTCATCTGAGCATTAAATTCCTGAATGAAAGGTGTGTTAAAATATTACCAGATCACCAAAATATTCCATCAAAATTCTACAACATTGATCTATCTTTCATCTCTACCCATCAGCTTCAAGCAAACTGCCAATAGGTAATACTGCCTCCTGACCTCAATTGTACAGAAACAAGCATCTTCTACGGTCTCTGATATTTAGAGTAACCATCTAAAACCTAGCTGGAATATTTAAATCCCATTCCAGGCCAAATCTCAGGCAATTCCTTTTTTGAAGTGTTAAGTGAGACAGCACTAACATTTCTCTTTATAGTCTGCTCTACATGTACCAGAGTCTGTAGAATAACAGTTTTCACAGAAATCTAATTTCAATTTCTTTTGTTCTTTTCTGGGATGTGGGAGTCACTAGAAAGGCCAGCATTCATTGCCCACCCTTAATTGCCCTTACCCTGGCAATTATGAAGTGACCACTCTTCTGTGGATCTGGGTCACACGTAGCCTAGGCCAGGTAAGGGCAGCAGATCTCCTCCTTCCTTACAGGACATTAGTGAACCAGAGGTTTTATTTTTACAACATTTGATGGCAAGATGCTGGAAGGTATAGCTGCTGTCGACTTAAGCGATCAATTTGATGTTCACCGACTTCATGACACCATTAATGAGTCTGGCTTTTTTGTGATATAATTTCCACCAGCTGGTGTGGTGGGATTTTAACCCATTTCCCTGGGCTATTAGTCTGGCCCACTGGATTACTGGCTCAGTGATATTATAGTTACACTGTTGTTTCTTCCAAAAATCAGGCTTTTTACATTTTAAGCCCACCCGTTTCTGTTTAGTACTGTCAGTCAGCGTCAAATTAAGTCTACAGAAGCTTTGCCTTTCAACATCTTGTATCTGGATCACTGATCATCTTTTCCTTATTGAAAACTAGCCCTGCAAGTTTCTTTGAGATAGTAAGAATTGCAGATGCTGGAGTCAGAGATAACACGGTGTGGAGCCGGAGGAACACAGCAGGCCAGGCAGCATCAGAGGAGCAGGACCCTGAAGGGTCACGACCCGAAACGTCGACTTTCCCGTTCCTCTGTTGCTGCCTGGCCTGCTGTGTTCCTCCAGCTCCACACTGTGTTATACCTGCAAGTTTCTTTGATTTTCCTGAACTCACTCCTGTGCATCAATATATTTGTTCAAAGAATGTTGCCTAAAAGGATGTGAACAATATGACAGCTGTTGTCTCAGCATTGATGTACACAAGTGGGGAATAACTTTGATCTATATGTTAATGCCAAATTATTGGGCAGGGTTTTTTTTGATAATACATTGATTGTAAGCTTTTAGCAAATGCTCAATAATTACATCCAAATGTTTTCCTCCCCCTACTATTACACATCATTTTATTGGGTACATTATCCGCTTTCTGTCTCACTCGTCATTATTTTACATTTAAACTATGGAATAGCAGATGGATTTACAAAGCTAACTGTTTCACTGATCCAGATCCTTCCAGCCCTCTTATGTCCCTGATACATGAGGCTATCAGCTAATTCTATGCTGGGTGCAAAAGGTGCTTTTGTAATTAAAAGCAATTTCTGAATAATTGGAATAGCAGAATAAATTCTTGAACTTTTCCCACATTTTTTGCTTTTTGATTGGAAATAGGCTTCACTAACAAGACAATTGTCTGTGAACTGAAAGTTTTGCATGGACAGTTAAGAGTTAAGCACAGCGCTGGAGTCACAGATTGGCCAGTCTGAAAAAGGACAACAACTCTCCTTCCTTAAAAGACAGTTGTAAACCAGATAGGGGTTACAACAATCGATGATGTGCTCACGATCATCATGACCGAATTTTTTTTTAATTCCACATTTTAATTGAATTTAAATTTCACCAACCATGGGATTCCAACACATCTCCCACAGCATTAACCTGGGCCTCTGGATTAGTAAGGCATCGGTAAAGTATCACCGTAGCCCTACCAGACCGTAGCGCTGCTCTCTCATTAGACAGAGAGATTACTGGTGATGGTTTAACCTGAGGGTCACCATGCCTCGAATGAGGGGAGGGGTTGAGAAGTTGGGACATTCATGGTGAATTGAAACTGTGCCATTGGCATTATTCTGCATTGTAAACCAACTGTCCAGCCAACTGAGCTAAACGACCCCTGTCCATTATCTCTGATTACCAGCTTAGTGACATGCCATTACAGCAATGATCTGTTTGATTTCCATGATCACATTATTCCTTTTACTGCTGAAAAAGTTTGCAATCCTTTGGTTTCCTTCCTGAAAGACTCTCATGTGGAACTTTGTCAAATAAGCTTCTGAAAATCCAGGAAGTTATATGAATTAGTAACAATATGTACATTGATAGTGGACATATTTCCATTATAGAAAATGAGCTATTGATCACATTTCAGTTCATTCCTTTTGGGAATATGGGAACAGGTTGGATGAACATATCTTCAACTTTTTATTTTAAGAAAATCTGCTTAGTGATGTTAATACACACATCTGCAGCAGATGGGACTTGAGCCCAGACCTCATGGCTAAGAGGTAGGGGCACTACCACTACACCAGAAAAGCCTCATCTTTGTTTTTTTAACTCAACTAAATAGTTATTAGGTGCTGTTTATTATAGGTGCAATAATGTTTAATTACCTTCTAGACATCAGTCGTAAATTTACATGGCAAATTCTTTCTTACGACTTCTACATTTTTTGCGAACATTTGTAGAAAATAACAGTTCTACACCCGTACCAGAGCTGCACTTCATCTCATGTTAAAGTCCAAGCAGGACTGTATCCCCAGGCCATCTCACAAAGACTCACAAACCCCAGAATCCTGATTTATGCTGCAGCTACAGCATTAGGCCCATGCTCTGCAGAGACACTATGGTCATAGCTGTACAGCATGGAAACAGACCCTTTGGCCCATATTCCTCCATACCCTTCCTATTCATATACCCATTCAAGTGCCTTTTATATGTTGTAATTGTACCAGCCTCCTCCACTTCCTCTGGCAGCTCATTCCATACAAACACCACTCTCTGCATGTAAATGTTGCCCCTCCAGTTCATTTTAAATCTTTCCCCTCTCACCTTAAACCTACGTCCTCTGGTTTTGGACTCCCCTACCCTGGAAAAAAGACCTTGGCTATATACCTTGTCCATGCCCCTCATGACTTTATAAGCCTCTACAAAGGTCACCACTCAGCTTCCAAGTAAAACTGGGTAAACAATCCAGGGTAAAAATTCCCAGCCTATGCAGCCTCTCCCTATAGCTCAAACCCGCCAACTCCGGCAACACCTTTGTAAATATTGTTTGCACCCTTTATGTTTGACAATGTCTTTTTTTTTGGCAGGGAGACAAGAATTGAATACAATATTCCAAAAGTGGCCTAACCAATGTCCTGTACAGCCACAACATGACTTCCTAACTCCTATACTCAATGCACTGACCAACGAAGGCAAGCGTGTCAAACACCTTCTTAATCATCCTGTCCACCTGAAACTCCACCTTCAAGCTACTATGCACTTGTTTCGCTCGGTCCCTTTGTTCGGCAACAGTCCCCAGGGCCCGCCCATTAACTGTATGCGTCCTGTCCTGATTTGCCTAACAAAAATGCATCACCTCACATTTATCTAAATTAAACTCCATCTGCTACTCCTTGGCCCATTGGCCCATCTGATCAAGATCCTGTTGTACCCTGAAATAACCTTCACTGTCCACTACACCACCAATTTTGGTGTCATCTGCAAACTTACTAACCATACTTCCTATGTTCACATCCAAATCATTTATATAAATGACTAAAGCAGTTGACCCAGCACCGATCCTTGCCACACACCATTGGTCACCGGCCTCCAGTCTGAAAAACAATCTTCCACTACCACTTTCTCCTCTAACGGCACCACTCTGTCTCCTATCTTCAAGCTAATTTTGTATCCAATTGGCTAGTTCCCCTGTATTCCATGTCATTTAACCTTGCTTATCAGTCTATTTGGGGAATCTTGTCGAACGCCTTGCTGAAGTCCATATAGACAACGTCTACAACTCTGCCTTCTTTATCCATCTTTATTTGCCTTCCAAATCTTCTTTATCACTTCTTCAAAAAAACTCAATCAAGTTAGTGAGACATGATTTCCTACGCACAAAGCCACGTTCACTCTCCCTAATCAGTCCCTGGCTTTCCAAATGTATGTAAGTCCTGTCCATCAGATTCCCCTCCAACAACTTACCCACTGCCAATGTCAGGCTCACCAATCTATAGTTTCAGGGCTTTTCCTTATCACTTTTCTTAAATAATGGCACCACATTAGCCAACCTCCAGTCATCCATCACCTCATCCATGGCTGTTGATGATGCAAATATCTCAGCAAGGGGCCCAGCAATCACTTCCCTAGCTTCCCACAGAGTTCTGGGATACACCTGATCAGGGCCCAGGGATTTATTTACCATTATGCGCTTTAAGACATCCAGCACCTCCTCTTCTCTGGTATGGACACTTTTCAAGATATCTCTATGTATTTCCCCAAGTTCTCTAGATTCCTTATCCTTCTTCACAGTAAATATTTTCACGAAATATTCATTCAATATCTCACCCATCTCCTGTGATTCCACACATAGTCAACCTTTTTGTTCTATATGGATCCCTATTCTCTCCCTAGTTACTCTTTTTCCCTTAATGTATTTGTAGAATCTCTTTGGATTCTCCTTAACCCTAGTGGGCAAAGCTATCTCATGTCCCTTTGTTGCCCTCCTGATTTCCCTCTTAAGTATACTCCTACTGCCTTTATGCTGGTATGCACCTACCAGCCTTGCCCTTCACACTAACAGGAACAAACTGTCTCTGAACTCTCGTTATCTCATTTTTAAAGGCCCCCAATAGCTGCTCCCAATCAACTTTTGAAAGGTCTTGCTGATAGAGTCAAAATTGGCCTTACTCCAATTTAGAACATTAACTTTTAGATCAGGTCTATCCTTTTCCTGAGCTTCATTTCTTCATTTTTCTAAGATTTTGTACCTAGGTATATTTGTATCAAAGATGGCACCGGAAATAGTGACTTTGTACACTTTTTGCTGTACCCGTGTGTCCCTGTGCTTGAGAACATGTGACAATAAATCTAATTGTAATTCCAAAAACACAGACGACATACAACTGCAACCATCTACATTAATTTCGAACTACGCAATGCGTTCCAACTTTGCTCAATTCAAATTATTGGATGTTTCAAACTTTTCAGCATTTATTGGTAAGAACAGAGCATAATGACTTCAGTACTTCAAAATAAAAACACAACAGCATTTTATGACTGAACACAGCCAACTAGTTATTATGCTGTCAATGCTAATGGTAAATGTGCAATTTCAAACACGTGATCAGTGTGCTGTAATAAAATGCTTCTTTGTTTATTAGGGACAATTATGCTGCGCATCAGTCTGTACAAAGTGATAAGACAATCTCTATAAAAGGAAGGAGATAATGAAATAGATTTTGAAGGATTTACAATCCCTACAGTAGCTCTTAAATGAAGTGAGAACAAAGGAAGATTTGTATGAAGTGACCTGCCTTTAACCAGTTATGGCTGACACCGTTTTATTTATTTTGACTCTATCTTGCCACAGTTCAGCTGACAAACCCAAATAATTGCATATCTTCACTTTGATGGCCAGTATGAAGTAATTATTCAGTAAAACAAAGTCCACGTTATGAAGGGTTATCAACAAAACACTCACTACCCTTAAAAATGTATCCCAATTAAACTGCTGCTGAACTTACTTATTCCTGAATTATAATCAGACTACACAAAAAAATTTCTCTGCTGGGCCAAAAGGACCATTGTTCCCTGTGAATCCAGTGAGCACTAGAAAACAACCAAATAGTTTGCTTCCTAATTTCAGAACAGATTGCAGCAACCTTTCTCAAAGGAAGTTCCTCACTTTCCTTTAGATTTTTATGTTGTTGTAATCGTCTGAAGAGCCAGTTGTTTACTTCGATACTCTACACAGGCACATTCTAGTTGTCAATTCTGACATTTTCTGAAAAAAAGTCTGTAAAGCAGGATGTGGCAGTCTACTCGATTGCTGGAAGATGTACTTGTACTCTGCTTCCTAGATAAACCTCTCTCTTTTGCTTGCAGCACAAGTGGAAGGTCTAAGACAAGGATTACTTTGGCTATGTATCAGTGAAACAGGCCATTCAGCCCGACTGATGGTTTGTTGTTTTCGCTCCATGTCAGCCTCAGTACATCTCTCCTCAACTAAATTCACCATGTTAACCCTTTATCCTTTCTCCCTCAAATGACTGTATAACCTCTCCCTAACTGCATCATTATTGTCTGTTCCACATTTTCACCACTGTTTCCCTAAAGAGGTTGCTTCTGAGTTTCCCATCGGATTTCTTGATGCCTATCAAATTGATGGTCTCTAGTCATACTCTTCCTCACAAGAACAATTATCTCTATACCACCAATATAAAATTATGAATGGTTTTTATTGAAAAGGTTGTACCTTTTTATTTTTCTATATTTTTGATTGAGGACTGAAATAGGAAAAGTATAGTTTTGAAGGCCAAGGACTGTTGAGTGACTGCTGAAATTTTTAGAAGCAAGTAACCTGGAACTCATTGTAAGTGCTAGTTATACAGACGCTTTTCAAGCAATGGTGAAGGTTCATCACAGACAAGCTGGAACCAATGGTTAATTACAAATGAATGTTCAGCTTGCAACAAGTAGCTGATTGGTCTGTGGATCAATGACCAGTTGTCAATGACAAAAACTTTCTGCCCGCCAACAATGATGTGATTGTCTCTTACAGAGCTGAAAAGGTTGGGGCTGTGAATGACATAGCAAAAGTCACTGAACCTCTGCAAGGCCAGGAGCTGTCTCTTTTTTTCCCTCTGCAGCCTGAAAAACACTTGTTTATTTTTCCCACTTCAGTTGCTGTAAGATGTGTCTTTCAGTTAATAAGGCAGAAGCCTTTTATAAGTGATATATAATTCCCTTTTATAAGGGAATTCAGATTGCAGTTGGAATACTATCTGGTAATTTGCTTAAGCATATGAATTTATGAGATAGGAACAAAGGTAGGCCATTTGGCCCTTGGAGCCTGCTCCATCATTCAGATCATGACAGATCTCTAAGTGTTTTGAATTCCACATCATTGACCTTTGATATCCTTCAATTCCCTTGCCCATTAAGGATATATCTACTTCCAACTTCCACCTAAAAATATTCATTGACCCTACTTCAACCGATGTTTAAGGCAGATTGTTCCAAAATGGAGAAAAATCATGACTCAGAGAAAAGTCTTTTCATCTCTGCCCCAAGAGGATGACTCTAATTTCTCAAGTGCTTCCTATTTCTAATCTCATCCACAAGAGGCAACATCCACCCTGTTAAGACCATTCAAAATCTTATACGCTTCAATCAAGTCCTCCTCACTCTATTAAACTCCAGTGAAAACAAGCTCAGTCTGTGCAATATTTTCTCATAAGAGAATCCACTCATTACAAGTAGTAACTTATGAATCGTCTCCAATGTATTTGTATCTCTCCTTAAATAAGGAAAGGAAAATTGCACATAGTTTTCAAGGTGTGGTCTCACAAATGCTCTGTGTAAGAGAAGCATAACATTTTTACTTTCATGTCCAATTCCTCACATAATAAAGGACAGCATTTTATCAGTTATCTTAATTACTCACTTTACCTCCTTTAAGTAACAATTTGCTTTTGTATTATTCCAACCAAAATGAACAACTTCACATTTTCCCATATAATAAATCATCTGCCAGATTTTTTTTAGGCAGAGTATGTTGCAAGGGATAAATACATCAAATTATCAAGAAGTTGAAATGACTCAAAGCAATGTGAAGATGATATAAATGGGAATTGTATTGACTATTGACTGATCCTTAAAGACCAGTGACACTAGATTTCAGTCTAATTACAGCATTCCTCTTACTGATCTACTATGAGTGGCTAACTGATACTCATAATCATGAACATAGGTGGCATAGAGGCTCAGCGATTAGCGCTGCTGCTCCCAAGCACCAGGGACCCAGGAACAAAAACAGAAGTTGCTGGAAAAGCTCAGCAGGTCTGGCAGCATCTGTGAAGAAAAATCAGAGTTAACGTTTCGGGTCCGGTGACTTTTCCTCAGAACACCAGGGACCCAGATTCAATTCCACCTTCACGCGACTGTCTGTGTGGAGTTTGCACATTCTCCCCGTGTCTGCGTGGGTTTCCAATGGGTGCTCCGTTTTGCTGCCGCAATCCAAAGATGTGCAGGTTAGGGTGGATTCGCCATGCCAAATTCCCATAGTGTCCAGGGATGTGCAGACTAGGTGGATTGGCCATGGGAAATGCAGGCTCACAGGGCTGGAGTGTGTCTGGGTGGGATGCTTTTCAGAGGGTCGGTGTGGACTTGATTGGCCAAATGGCCTGCTTCCACATCGTAGGGATTCTATGAACTTATCTTGTATTTCGATTTTTGCTTTTCACTGTGTGATTTGTTTTCCACTTATATTTGTTTTAATCAGAGCTATATTAATTTCTGTTCAAATACAAATGGAGAGTTTCAGGGCCTGAGCAGCAAACATCTAATCTTCAGGAGCTCTGAGTAGCGCTGTATGACTGAAAATAAAAAGCACAGAAAAAGAGGCAAAAGACTGACAGTAGAGGGCAGGCCAGAGCCATGTCACAGTCTGAACACTATCGATTGCTTTTTTCAATCACACCGACTTGAAGAATACGCATTACAAGATCATAAGGTCATTACGTTGAGGAAAGCTATTCAGTCCATTTTATTTCACCCATTCCAAGATGCTCAAATCCGATTACAGAATCTGCTACTCTAGCCAGGAGTGTACCACATTTAATGGATGCTGCTCTTACTCCAAATCCCATGGTATGTTAAAGATGCTACAAAAATCCAAGTCATCTTTTATTTAATCATACCGTAGCTTTGCAGAGAAATATTAAAATGACTTGCTAAGCTCTTTCGGGTTAAATTCTAATGAAATCTGATGGCCACACTTTAAAGAGATATCAACATTTGCGAAAAAAAGACTTGACCAATCTTTGTAAACATAAACAGACCACAAAATAATTGTGCTCTGTCATTGCAGCTATTCCCATACATTTGTTAAATTGAATTTAATTTGACATGATCACTGATGCTGTAGCCTTTCTACAGACGAGCTGAAAATGTTTCAAAGCAATAATGGAAAACTTTAAGCAGATTAAGTTTGTTGAAATTTTTCCATACCTTTATATAATTCCTTCTGCTTTTTTATTTTCCTTGTCACACCTACGGAAGAATGAGGCAGACAAAGCATGTGCTTATGTCCATTTTCCATGGACCAGATTGTCAGCCGAAACTATAGCCTGAGGGGCACCGATTCATTAAACATGTCCAACCAAGAGACACTCCTGGCCTTAGACATTTTAGAAGAAGGTTATAGGATAATAACCTGTTTAACCTCATGACGAACTCATCTTCCGTAGCCAATGAGTCCTGAAGTGAGACTTGAACCTAGAACCTCTGTCTCAAAGAGAGAAAAACACTGCTCATCATACCATGAGACATACAAGCATTCAAAATAGGAGCATAAGTAGACCATTTGGACCTCAAGCCTGCTGTGCCATTCAATAAAATCATGCCTGATCTGTTTGTGTTTCGAATTTCACTTTCCCATCAACGTTTGATTTTCTTAGAATCTGTAGGATTCCAACAGTGTGGAAAACAGGCCATTTGGCCCAAGAAGTCTATAACGACCCTCTGAAGGACAACCCAGCAGACCTATTCCCCCAACCTGATCCCTGTAACCCTGAATTCCCATGGCTACACATCTAACCTACACATCAAAACCAGGCTGATTTTTCCCGATTACACTTAGTTTTCCTGACTGTGCAGCCATAACCTTTATAATGATCAATTCTAGCATGGTCCTATGACAATTGTCAAGCTAAGTGACCTATAAGATCCTGTTTCCTACCTCCTTCCTTTTCTGAACAGAGTGTTTGTATTTGCTACTTTCCAGTCTTGATGGAACCTTGCCCAAATCCAGGGAATTTTATAAAATTAGCAGTGGTGCATCTACTATCTCATTAGCCACCTCTTTTAAAATCTTAGGATGAGGCCCATCTGGACCCAGAGACATGTTAGCCAGCACCTTCATCAGTTCATAGAGTCATAGAGGTTTACAGCACAGAAACAGGCCCTTCGGTCCAACTTGTCCATGTCACATAGATATCCTAAACTGATCTGGGCCCATTTACCAGCATTTGGCCCATATCCTCTAAACCCTTCCTATTCATATACTCAACCAGATCCCTTTTAAATGTCGTAATTGCACCAGCCTCCACCACTTCCTCTGGCAGCTTGTTCCACACTCGCACTACCTTCTGCAGGAAAAAAATTGCCTCTCAGGTCCTTTTTAAATCTTGTCCCTCTCACCTTAAACCTATGACCTCTAGCTTTGGATTCCCATACCCTGGGAAAAAGACCTTGGCTATTCACTCAATCCATGCCCCTCATGATTTTATAAACTTCTATAAAGGTCACTCCTCAGCCTCCTGTTCACTTAGTACTGCTTCCCTGTTAATTGTAGTTTCATTAAGTTCCTCTCTCTCTTCCACTCCTGATTTATTAGAATGTTACAAGAATGTTTTTAAATCCTTTACTGTGAAGACAAAAGCAAACTGTTGATTCATTTCATGCAACATTTCCTTATTTACCTCCAATGTTTACTCATTCGAGGACCAATACTCACATTACTTACAATTTTCCTTTTCAAGTACCTGTTGGACACCCTTGCTGACCATTTCCACATTTCTAGCTAGCTTCCTCTTGTAATCTAACACCCTCATCCTTTTATCATTCTCTGCCATTCTTTATATTCTGACAAATCATCTAACCTGCCACTCACCTATATGCAGATAGGTGCTTTTTCCTCCAGTTTGAGGTTTTCTCCAACTCTTTTCGTTAACCACAGAAGGTGGGTCCTCCCTTTAGATTTCTTTTCTTTATCTTAGGAATGTATTTATTTTGAGTATTCTAAAAAATCCCTTTAAATACCTGTCACTGTGCTTCTTTTGATCTTTCCCCTAACCTAGCGTGGTAGTTCACCTTGGCTAGCTCATCTTTCATAAATAAAAGCAAAATGCTGAGGACCCTGTAAACCTGAAACAATCACAGAGAATACTGGAGAAACTCAGCAGGTCTGGCAGCATCTGTAGAGACAGAAACAGAATTAATGTTGACTCCAGTATGACTCTTCTTCAGAACTAAAATCTTTGGACTGGAAACATTAACCTTGTTTGTCTCTCCACACGTGATAACAGACCTGCTGAATTTCTACAGCATCCTCTATGTTTAGCTTAGATTTCATGCCTACACATTTGCCCTTACCTGGTTTAAAACATTAGTCTGAGCTCCTACCTTCTCCCTTTCAAGCTGGGCACAGAGGTCTATTATATTGTGGTGCCTGCTACGCAGAGGTGCTTTAATTATGAGATTATTATTAATAATAGATTATTGTTTTATTAAACAAAAGCCAGCCTACTATAAATCACTGAGATAGCAAGAACTGCTATCAAGGATCCCGATCTGAAACGTCAGCTTTCCTGCTCCTCTGATGCTGCCTGACCTGCTGTGTTCCTCCAGCTTGTTATCTCTCATATAACATGTTCTCTGGATTATTATGGAATATGTTGCTCTAAGAAACACTCTTGAAAGCTTTCTTTAAACTCCTCACCCAGGCTATTACTGTCATTATTACAATTCAAGTTTAAATGTAGATTAAAGTCACCAAGATTATAGTCATCTCTTTATCACAAGCACCCGGTATTTTATCTTGTGTACTTTGTCCTATATTATGGGGCCTGTAACCACCCCTACTAATGACTTCTTGCCCCTAATAATTCACATCTCTACCCAGACCAATTCTACATCCTGATCTCCCGAATCAAGGTCATTCCTAACTATTGTGTCAATGCTATCCTTGATTAAGAGTGCTACTCCTCCACCATTACCTTGTTTCCTATTTTTCTTGAATGTCAGCTTCTCTCGATATTCAAGAGCTCCTGCCTTTATAGCATTTGGGAGACTTGAAAGTCCCCTTTAGTTTAATTATTTCTCCAAAGTGTTTGTTACACAGTGACAGAGCATGCACATTAAAGAATCACACTTAACAGTTCTCACTTAGAAAATGTGTTAGATTGTTGATTAATCAAATTCTATGTGCTCACGATTTAATTCCTCACAGTCAGCAAGTGAAAGAGTACATATGGAGCCCTTGTGGACAATAGGGTTCGAAGATTGCAGCCGGGAACTTGTTGCGTTAAAAGCACATGAGAACAAGCTGCCAACTAATTAACTTTTATTAAGACATCAGCATCAACATTAGTAGATATAGTAATCAGTCAGGACATCAATCTCTCCCTCATTTAAGTGAGGTTCAAAGTGAGACATTTAATAAATGTAACACCACAACATGTCAATAATATTCACCAGGGGAACAAAAAATGATTCAATTACTGAAGACAGAGTCAAGACTAGAATAATTCACTTTGATGCTTAAGTTACCCTGTGTTTCAAGTCAAAAGCATGGTAACTTCAAAAAAAATTCCATTTCATTAAAATTAATTTTGTGATGGTGAATTTACTTTAAGATTAAAAAGCCTTATTCATTATTAAATGGCTTTTGAGATTAATTCAGACAATTATGATTCTGGTGAGGGATAGTAGGAACTGCAGATGCTGGAGAATCTGAGATAACAAGGTGTAGAACTGGATGAACACAGCAGGCCAAGCAGCATCATAGGAGCAGGAAGGCTGACGTTTCGGGA
>JAHRHZ010000067.1:1726634-1761029 GCA_024137785.1 Ginglymostoma cirratum | reverse complement strand
GAAGAAGAGTCTAGGCCCGAAACGTCAGCCTTCCTGCTCCTCTGATGCAGCTTGGCCTGCTGTGTTCATCCAGCTCTACACCTTGTTATCTATGATTCTGGTGAGTTGTCTTCGGGGAGGTCTTGTGATGCAGTGGATAGCATTCCTTCCCCTGAGCCAGGAACTCTAGTTTCAAGTCCCATTTCAGGCCTTGGTGGCTACAGACAGTGTGGTCATAATGTGACCAAACATGTTAATCTACATGTTAACCCTTCTAACATGCCAATGCAGGTAGTAAGAGAAGGAGAGTCTTCTGGTTAGCCATGCTTGATGGGGACTGGTGCCCCTCAAGGGAAAAACTCTGTCTTCAGGCTAGTGGCCTGTTCCAGGACAAAACAGCAATGGAAAACAGGTCTAAGTGTGTTCATTGTCTTCCTCACACATTTGTAAATGTAAAATCTTCTACAATGTCTCAGCTGCTCAATGAAAGGTACAATTCATAGAGGACTCTGACAAAAAGATTAGGAGATTTCAAAATGTCATCAAAATAAGCTAAAGGGTCCAAAGTGAAATGAATCTGAATAGCGTCAATTCAGCATTCTAATATATCCATAGCATTAGACAGAAAAAGACCAGGCAGAAGGAAACAAGATGGACAAGATCAATTCATCCTCAAGAGAATTCCATCAAGAGAAAGCAAAGGAGAACGCTCTTATTCGTCAGCTCAAACGCATAACAGAATTTGAAAAAAATTAGTTCGTTTGTTTACTCTCTCTCCACGGATTCTGCCAAACCTGCTGAGTATTTCCAAGAATTTCTGTCTCCACGATAAGGGAAATATCTGGCTGCAGAAAGGCTCTATTTGATTTCCATAGGGAGCCTGTTGGACAGTAGATCAGTCAATTCCCCCTTCAATCCTGGAATCTGAGATTAAGGTCAGTCTAGTCCAATGGGATAAGAGTCTCCTTCGCCAACACTGACTGTGTCAAATTGAATTATTTGAACTGTTTCAGTGCTGCATCCAAACAGCACAGGAGTGCCCACAGTCAACAGAGCTTGGTAATCTCATCAGAGAAACAACTAAGCTAACAGCTATAGAGGCAGGGGGAGATGGGTGAGAGATAAAAAGAACTTGTGTCTTTCCTTAATTTAATAAATTACTTCTGAAAGGTTGATATTGTTGTTTTGAAGATAAGTGCAGCCGCCAATCTGCACCCACCAACAGCAATGATGTGAGCAATAAGTTAATTTCTTTTGCTGCTGTTGCTTTAAGTTCAAATATTGACTATAATGCTGACAAAACTCCCTGCTCTTCTTCTGAAGCTGTCATGAAAGCTTTGCCATTTTTTGAAAAAAAGGTTGAAGACATATAGGTTTAAATGTTTCATATTAAAAGGTTGCATTGCCAATAATTCAACCACCCTTGTAATGGGCCAGACCAGACCCCCAGAAAATATTTCAGGAAGGTAGCCTAGACTCTAAAGGTTGATGTGAAGTGTGTGTTCCAGATGTGATAAACTGCTCAATCCACTCGACATTAAGCAAAACACAATTTATTTAAACACTATAGTTATAACACAAGCAAAAGAAAGAGGAATTTAGAATAACTCAACTATTGGAAGACTAACCGAATAATAGATACTGTACCTTTTACTCATTGATTGTTCCAATATACTAACATCCCATCAATACATCCCTTGGCAAAAAGATAAAGTCAGACACAAATTTTTTCATGCTGTTCAACATCAAGAGACATTTTAGAGAAAGTCACAGCTAGGAATCATTTACTGAAGCTCCAACTCTTCTGGGACCCAATCAGCTTCTCACTGCAACAGCTAAAAAAATGAGGAGGCCTGATCTGGGAGAACTGGCCACTCCTCTTCCATTGTTACATTTGTATTTTAAAAAACCTAAAGGCTTCTGGCATTATTAACTTGGGCAGGCTCCAGTAGATACTTCGGCACCTCTGCCTTTACAACTTCTCTACAAAAGAAAACCCAGGACAAAATAACCTATTAAAAATGAGAGTGTTGCTACACCGTCACAACTTAACTGAAGCAGTGAGATGCGCAATCCACAGTCTAACCTATTGTTTAGACTTGGTGATCCATGTTTAGATTTCAAAAGTGTTGACAAAACGCTACTAATGGCACAGTTTGTTTGGTAACTTCACATCACACTTTTATTTCTCTTTGAGGCACAGTGGAGAACTGCTGGAAGCAGGAGTAAGCTGATTATCAACCTGTTGAACTATGTCACAAACACACTCTCTGTGGCTGACAAGTCCAGTGGGGCAGTCGAACCCAGAGCTACTGACTATGTCACAGGATCTCTCCAAAGGTGCAGTGAAGGCACCAAGACATCCAGGAATTTGGTACACAGTGTAGCAAACTAATGGCAGGAAGAACTGAGAAGGGGGTTGAAGTAGAGAGCTTGAATTCAATATTCAATCAGATATTCACAGAAATGAAGAAACGGAAATCAAGATTGGTATCAGAAAGAGGCAGACAGCAAAAGTAGGAAATACAGTCACTTTTTAACATTTAACCACTTTAATATCTAAAACAATTCATAACCTGCTGCCTGACCTACTGTGCTCCTCCAGCTCCACGCTGTATCAACTCTGACTCCATTATCTGCAGTTCTTACTATCGCCGAGTGAGTTATAACCCCACTGCGAAGCCTCTTCCAAGGATGCCCACCTTGAAGAAGTTGTCCTCCACCTTCCAGAAAGACCTCAGTGGATCTCTCTCCCACTGCAACCTTCTGGTGATCTCCTCTGCCCTGAAGCTCCTCAACCACATACTGAAACAAACCTGGTACTACAGCCACATCTCTTTTCTCAGTACCTGCCTACGCAGCTGGATCATCTCCAACGGACTCCAAACAACGTTCAGACCACCCCAATTTGTCCCAAACCATGACAACTGCTACCTACAGTACATCCAGAGAACCATTTTAACTCCCCCTCCCACTTCATGGGTGACATACCTATCCTGGGCCTCCTAAAGTGCGACAATGACACCACAAGCAAACTGGAGGAACAACACTTCATATTCCGCCTCGGGAGCCTACAGCCCAGTGGCCTAAACATAGAATTAACCAATTTTAAAATCTCCCCACCCCCTGGCCTCATCCCATGTCCATCTCTCCCTCTCATCCCCACCTCCTTGAACTGACACAATCTGTCCATCTTCAAATGAACAAATCTACAAGCAAATAGTGGCGAGGAAGAGACAGACCATGAGGTGCTTTGGAGAAGCTTGAACCATCATTCTCTGACACAAAGCAATTATCCTGTGAGCCAGAGTTTTCTGAAAAAATAACTGTGAATGATAAATACAGTGCTACTAACCAAGCCTCACTGCTACTGTTACTTTGGGGCCTGAGATTTAAGCAGTTCATTGGATTAGCTACAGGAACCTGCAGACTCTAGTTAGATTTTGTTTTATCTAAAATCAAGGAGAATCTTTATCCTTGCATGAACACTTTTGTTCGACAAACCATGTATTAAGAAATTTGAGAAAAGAACAAAAATGCATTCCATTAAAAAGGAGGCAAAAACTAAACTTTTTGTAAAGACAACACTTCCTTCCTTAATAAATGTTTTTCTGAGCTGTTTAAGTTGAGAATGAAGTCGCTGTAACAGTTTTATCACAGTCATGCTGTGCTACAAGAGAGATACAAAGATACCTCTCAGGTGAGATTTATGTTGCTGTGTTTTACAAAGAAAAATCAAATTTGCAAATGCAGTTATTTTGATATGAAGACTGCGGATACTTTTACACTTTTCACTATTTAACAGGAACGCAATGATGCTAAAACGCTTTCTGGGAGCTAAAGAATGGAGCTGACAACACACTTTACCCAACAAATGCAGTGTTAGTGCTAATATTCATCTTTGAGAGAGAAGCAGTGTCGCCCTTAAACAACTAGGAAATGTACAATTTCACTGTATACTTGGAGCTACCTAGAAAGTTAATGTTTCAGAGAATAAGGCTGCTATGTATTCAGCTACCATCACTGACAGCATGTTGTCTCTCTTCTGGTTACCAAACACCAGTGGCCTGTGGCATGGTATGACACATATCTCGAGCTGGTAGGACTCGAAGCCAGGCCTCCTGGCCCAAAGGTTGGAACAGTTCCAGTGCAGCACAAGGAACCCATCAAATTATCAGTGATAGAAGATAGATCACAAAGAGTCTGAACAAGAAGAGGCACTCGCTTTAGCAAGATATGACGCACTGTATAATAACAATAGGTACAATTCATTAACTAGTTAGACATAATTACAGCTATCAGCAACCAGAAATGCCATGTCCTCCAGGACCTGAAGCAAGAAATACCGTTTCTCCACCCAAAGAATAGATGACATCATCAGATTGGGTGGAGCTAATACAAATTCAACATTAACTCCTTTGAAACCATTTTAGCTTGTACTACTGAGGCATGAAGTAACAGAATTCAATGTCACTTGCTCTTCTAATCATCTAGCAACATGTTCTATTGTTTAGGAATATGCTAGATACAAAAGATGCAGAGTTTACAATTACCATTAATAGAAACATATCAGGGAGAAACCTGCAGCTGATGGCTGTTTTCAAGCATCTATTCTGCTCTTGAATGTAACAGAAAACATACATTTGAAAATTAATGCAATTAAGTGGAGATTGAAGTTAATTTATCAATAAATATGGGTTCATTTAATGATATATGCATCTAACCAGTCATGGGGTGGCTGAAGGGTAAACCAGCAAGTTACAGAACAAGCATATAGAATGAAGAAAGGGAGAGGAGAATACACTTGGTGGTGAAATCATGTTGGCTTGGTGGAATTGACTAGAAAGCATCAGTTAAATATGGAGATTGAGGATGGGGAAAGTAAGGACACAAATGAATATTTCATGATACCAGGGAAAGAGGTGGAAAGAGGGAGGGGAAATAACTGCACAGAGGCCAGTTTCCCTTCACCAAGTCACCCTTTATTCACTAGTGCACAGTACACTAGCTGTGACCAGCCAGCTTGGAGTCTGTCCTCAACTGAGGAGATTCTAATCTCCTGGTTATACTGGTCAGCCAAGTCTTTCCTGATTGGCCCAGGTTAACAACCTCAAGCAAGACCCTCATAGTCAACAAGGTCCACCTGGTGCCAATCATTACAGAAAGAAAAGCAAAGGAAATTGGTGAGAATTGCTCAAGGGCCTTCCCAGTCTGAAGAGAAAATATGACATTTAGAAAGTCCTGATGAACAATATGGCTTAATCAAAGTAGTGCAGAGCCAGGGAAAGGACATGCAGTCGGTATTGGAAGGTGGATAGGAAGAAATATGATCCAAGTTTTTTTGGAGTCAGTGGGTCTGTGGTGGAATCAGTGGAAAGCTCCTAGACATCTCAATCTCTATCAGGAAATGAAAAGAACAGATGAGCCAAAGATGAACCATGCAAAGTTGATGGAGTGGAAATATAAATCAAAATGATTGAATTTTAGAAGATCAGTGCAAAAGCAGGAAATAGCATAAAGCAAGTCAACAATATACTGGGATAAAATGGTCAGTGTGAAAATAAATTCAATTAACATGGCAATGAACACCAACTGAAGAAGGAAGGTAGATTTTTGTCTGTTGCATTCAGGGTGTGTTCTAGATGATAATTTTGAGGACTTACTGCGAGGTAGAGAGATGGCTAGGGTCCTAGGTCTTTTTACTTTCACCAGGCTGACTATACACGTTACAACTCAGCATGAGGCAAAGCTGTTGCTCCTTCTCCAGAGTCTCAGCACTGTCATGAGGTCATGAATATGTCAATGACATAGCTTCTCAGCAGCTAATTCTATCCAACTAACAAATAAAGATTGTTATCTTTACATGATGAATATACTGACTGACACACTAGCTCTACCAGAAGGTATGGCTACACATCTGCCAAACAAATAAGACGTTCAGTCCAGGTAATCATGAAACAGAACCAACATGTATAACATGAAAATTAAATAGACAAAACTGTTTATTTTTAAGTGAGTGTTCATCAAAAGAGGGCTCATCTAATTATTACTCTTCGTGATTTTATGAAAATTGTATTCAAAGTGTGAAATTTCCTTTTTAAACTTTGGTCAAGACTCACACTAAAAGGAACGATGTATTTTTTTTACAAAGAGATCTTAATCATTGGGTCAATGGGCTGAGGAGTGGCAGATGGAATTTAATTGAGATAAATGCGAGGTATTGCATTTTCGTAAAACAAACAAGGGCAGGACTTGCACAATTAAAAGTAGGGCCTTGGGTAGTGTTGTAGAACAGAGAGACCTGGGGGTTCAGATACCTAATTCTTTGAAGTTTGTGTCACATGTAGACTGGATGACTAAGAAGGTGTTTAGCACACTTGACTTCTTTGCTCAGATCTTTGAATACAGGAATTGGGACATCATGTTGCGGTTGTACAGGACATTAGTAAGGCCTCTTCTGGAGTACGGTGTCCAGTCCTGGGCACCCTGTTATTTTATTAATCTGGAGAGGGTTCAGGGTGGAAGATTTGAGTCATCGGCAGAGGCTGGATAGGCTGGGACTTTTCTCACTGGTGCATAGGAGGTTGAGGTGTGACCTTATAGAGCTTTGCAAAATCATGAGGGGTACAGATAAGGTGTCTTTTCCCTAGGCTGGGGGATTTCAAGCCTAGGAGTTTTATTTTTAAGATCAGAGGTGAAAGATTTCAAAAAGATATGAGGAAAAACTTTTTTGCACAGGAAGTGGTTCATGTATGGAATAACTTCAAGAGCAAGTGCTAGATGAGGGTTTATTTACAACATTCAAAAGACACTTGGACAAGTACATGAATAGGATGTGTTGGAGGGATATGGGCCAAGCGCAGGCAGGTGGGACTAGTTTAGTTTGGGATTATGGTCAGCACGGGCTGGTTGGACCAAAAGGTCTATTTTCGTGCTGTATGACTCTATGACCCAATAAGTCAATGAGAAAGGAAAGTCCACAATATGGTACAAAATCAGATGTGAAAGAGAAAAAAATTGCAATGGATGAAGATCAAACGACAGGGATCACAGACCCCGACATACAATTTCACCTCTGCTGGAGAGGAACCCAATAGGAGGCAACAAAGAAACATGGAATCTTTCAGCTTTTCAGTAAATTTGAGAACTGTAACACTCCAACTGCATTGAAAATTCTAAACTCTCATATCACTAACTATACAGCTGAACAAAATGACTGAACCCTTGGTTAAAAGAAGTCTAATCCACTGCTCTCATTTTGCGGAACAATGGTATTCCTTGATTCATAGCATTAGTAATTAGTGCCTGTAATCACCAAACATGTAAATGTCTGAGTACCAGCTAACTCTCCTAATTCAATTTTAAATGTTTTCATCCCAGTTTAATAGTTCCTGGACCACAATCCTTGTCATGAAATATTTGCAGGACTGGGCCAGGATTCACAAGCTGAAGATGCAGTAAATTCAGTTCCTTATTTGGGCCAGTCAGTTCATGAATCATGGTTTGAATCAACATCAAGAATTTCCAGCTGAATTGTTTGCTGTAATTGATCGTGCTGCTTTCTCCCTTTAAACTGTCATGAATGTTCATCAGCCAATTCCTGATACATTTACAGTGAAATGCTTTGTGGCAACTGGGACTTCAGTAAGAGAATTCCAATGAGAAGCCACATAAGTCAAAGCGCCCAGTCAAAGTTAAAATTACTTTTGAAACATTGGAGGACCATATTTTTAAAAAACGTCTTTTTGATTTCATTTCTAGTTGAAAACGCTCAGCGGAGGCTTTTCGTCGTATGCGCTCTTCGGAGTGTGGGCTATTGGGGCAAATACAAATTTGCTCCAACTTCACTCCTCAATATACAAAAACACTCAAATACAACAGACATACAAATAAGGAACAAGAGTAGGCCACCCAGCCCTTCGAGCCTGCTCTGTTATTTAATAAGATCGTGGTTGATTTGATTTTAATCTCAACTCTGCAGTCCTGCATATCCCTGATAATCTTTCGTCCTTTTATACATCCTGCATTAGCTGCTGTCGTGAGTTAAGTGAGAAACTGGCAGTTTTGTAGTTGCTGGAATCAGGGATGAATTTGACAGCAAAAATATCAGCTAATTTGCACATGACATGATCTCAAGTAAAACAATGACATTTATGATGTTTCTCTGTTTGAACGGTACTTTGGCCAGACAACCTGAGGAATAGTTCTGAGGAAGGGTCACCGGACCCGAAACACGAACTCGGTTTTCTCCTTCACAGATGCTGCCAGACCTGTTGAGCTTTTCCAGCAACTTTGTTTTTGTTCCCGACTTGCAACATCCACGGTTCTTTTAGTTTTTAATTTAGCCTGAGGATTAAGCCATTTTAGACAGGTTATGGAATGCACAGTCCTGAGTGTGTGTTTGGGGCAGAATCAATTGTAGATTTCAAAAGGGAATGGGATAAGCACCCTAAGAGAAAAGCATTCGCAGGACTACAAGGAATAAGCAAAGGAATGGGAGTAATCAAGTTATCCTTGTGGAAAGGTGGCACAAATGTGACTTGTTAAATGTCTTCCTTCTGTGTCAAAATCATTTTGTTATTTTATTTCATGTATAGGGTTGGACAGAAATAAATGAAAAATGCTGAGTATTAGATATTTTGTTCACCGATACATAGCTAACACGATTATAGATATAGCATTCTATATTATTACACACTGCTCACTGTATTTAACCACTAAGTCATCATCACACCTTTACTCTATAAATGTGAACTTGGCCCATTCCTGTTCCTCAGTATTGAAGTTTCATTATGTGGAGATGCTGGAGTTGGAGTGGGGTAGACAAAGTCAGTAGTCGCAATGGATAAAGTTGCGAGCCTAAGTGGCATTCTTGATGTAACTTCAATAAGTTTATTTGATTTATTATTGCCACATGTACCTTGGTACAGTGAAAAGTTTAGTTTTGTGTGCAGTACAGGCAGATCATACCACGCAAAGTGCATGAGGAGTGAAGAATACAATGTTAAGGCCGCAGAGAAGGTGCATAAGAGTGAGATCAACATTTAAATTTAAAGTTTGAGAAGTCTACTCAGAAGTCTAATAACAGTGGGCAAGACGCTGTTCTTGAATCTGTTAGTACATGTGTTTAGGCTTTTGTATCTTCTGCCCAATGGAAGGGATTATAACCAGGGTGGGAGGGGTCTTTGATTATGTTGGCTGCCTTCCCGAGGCAGCAGGAAGTATAGATTAAGTCAATGGATGGAGGTTGGCTTTTGTGATGGGCTGGGCTGCGCTCACTACTCTCCAAAGTTTTATACAGTCCTGGGCAGAGCAGTTGCCATACCAAACCATGATGCATCCGGATAGAATGCTTTCTATGGTGCATCAATAAAAATTGGTAAGAGTCTTTACAGACTTGCCAAATTTCCTTATCTGTACTTCCCCAGGAGGTTATTGTTGTGCTTTCCTGATGGTAGCATCAACGTAGGTTCTGTAGATCATATACACTACAGCAACTAACTGGTCAAGGTATTAGATTATGAGTGCAGGAATATTGATGAAGCTTACTAGATAACAAGGTGTGGGGCTGGATGAACACAGCAGGCCAAGCAGCATCATAGGAGCAGGAAAGCTTGACGTTTCGGGCCTAGACCCTTCATCAGAAAATCGGTGCCTGGAGATGCCTGCGCATTGCTGCAAGTGTGTGTTTCAGGAGTCGCAGGGAGAAGCGCTTCTGGAGGGTCACAATGTTCTGAATGTAGATATTGTCACGGTTGGGGCCAAATTGGGAAGGCTTGAATGTGGACTGTAGTCCATTGGGGATGATCTAGTTCCGTAGGCAGGTACTGAGAAAGGTGATGTGGCTGTAGTACCTGGTTTGCTTCAGGACGTGGTCGAGCAGTTTCAAGGCCGAAGAGATTATGAGAGAGTTGCAGTGGGAGAGAGATTCCCTGAGGTTTGTCCGGAGGGAGTTGCAGTGGGAGAGAGATTCCCTGAGCTTTGTCCCTGAGGATTCCCTGAGGTTTGATTTTCTGATGAAGGGTCTAGGCCTGAAACGTCAAGCTTTCCTGCTCCTATGATGCTGCTTGGCCTGCTGTGTTCATCCAGCCCCACACCTTGTTATCTCGGATTCTCCAGCATCTGCAGTACCTTTTATCTTTGATGAAGCTTACTATCTTGTTTTACACAGTGTTGAGATGATGGGGTAGTGGTTATGTGACTGGACTGGTAGCTCAGAGGGCCAGGCATTCAAATACCACCAAGGCAGCCGGAATCTGAATAATAACTTAACCAACCTGAAATGTAAAATCTCAGTGATGGTGGCTATGAAACTATCAATGGTTGTAAAATCCCATCTGGTTCACTGATGCCCTTTACGGAAGGAAATCTGCCATCTTTACCGAACCAAATTAAAATATAGATTGTGGATGCTGGGAATCAGAAACAAAAACAAAATTTTCTGGGAAAACTCAGCAGATCTGGCAATATCTGTGGAGAGAAAGCAGAGTTAACATTTCAGTTGACCTTTCTTCATTAGAACTAACGGTGGCTTAAAAGAAGTTGGTAGATATGCTGAAGATGGTGTGGGAGGAGGAGGGGAGGTGTAAATGAAAGGTGAAGATAGAGCCTAGAGAGAGGGAACAACCGTTGGGCAGACAAAAGAATGGCTAAAGGTCAGCCTGGAGAAACAACAGCTGCTAATGCCCAGTAGCTGACAATGCAATGGTTGCAGTAGCAGCCCATGTGATGACAAGGCCTGGTGAGTGGGATTTGGGATAAGGACATGGGAGAAAGTGCTGAGGCCCTAAAATTATTGAACTCGATATTGAGTCCTGAGGGCTGCAGAGACCCCAAAGGGAAAATGAGATGCTGTTCTTCCAGCTTACACTGAGGCAGGGTCTGAAGCAGGGTCCCTGGAGCCAAACCATTAACTTACTTTCTCTCCACAGATGTTGCCAAATCAGCTGAGATTTTCCCAGCAATTTCTATGTTTGTTGCCATCTTTACCTGGTCTGGCATGTGGCTCCAGGCCCACAGCAATGTGACTGACTCTTATCTGCCCTCTGAAACAGCCTAGCAAACCACTTGGTTCATGGACAATTAGGGATGGGAAGCAAACTCTGGCCTGACCACTGATGCCTATGCCCCATGAAAGAATAAAGAACATCTCAAGTGTTATTGTAGCTGTACTCACCCAAGAAATTGGTACCTATACCATCAGAGGTCCGGACCCCTGCTGGTTCTCAGCATTCAGTATCTGGAAACCAAAACTAGTGGTTTGTTTGGTTTCATTTAAACAACCATTTTAGAATTTCTGAAACAATTCAAGACCCTGGGATGAGGCAATCTCACAGTGTGTGAGTTTTATTCACAATAAATTCAACTCAACTGAGTTAAAAAAAAACTGATTAGATTACTTTTTCCTCTTAAAAAAATTGATCTGGTCTACAAGTGCAGGCACTCTCTCCCCGAAGCCTGAAAATGCAATTCTGCACATCAAACACTTCCATGAATGTATTACAGCTAGAAAGGAACTCACAAGGTATTGACTGTTTTAGATGGCAAAGCAAGGACATACACCTAGTAAGCACAGCACCACAACAACACAATATCAAGGAAATGCATTAGACATTTGAAAAGTAGCACCACCATTGACTAAGCAACT
Organism: Ginglymostoma cirratum; assembly: GCA_024137785.1. Classification (NCBI taxonomy): domain Eukaryota; kingdom Metazoa; phylum Chordata; class Chondrichthyes; order Orectolobiformes; family Ginglymostomatidae; genus Ginglymostoma; species Ginglymostoma cirratum. The sequence goes on along the minus strand of JAHRHZ010000067.1, from coordinate 1,749,403 downwards.
CTCAGAACATATTATTGCAGAGAAACTTGGGACTTGTTTGTTAATTTTTACTTCCTGTAGTAATCATTGAGATGTATTTTACAAGTGCCCCTCAATTAAGAAAATATAAACCCCACCGCACAAGCTTTTATACAATCTCCACATAGAAGTGCACTTCATTATAGCCAGACTTTGACTGGCTCCGTAGATCCAATAACAGAGAACAGGAGTCTTGACCAATACGTCAAAACTTAAGTTACAGCCTGACAAGAGATTCAACCTGATGATCATCACTGGCCGAGCCATGTTAACCTCTTAACACTCGAGCTTTCACTTCTTTGAGACCGTTTTCATAAAAGTAACTCGAAGTAAGTTCCAGCCTGATCCACTCCCCAGTACTCAATAGCAATGTTGGCTCACATCAAGGGTCAAAGGCAGGAACTTTGGCTGAGATTATTCTGTTCTCAGCTTGGTGAACCTTAAATTACCCAGTTCAGACTTTATTCAATCATTTAGAGATCCAAACAAAAATGACTGGAATTCCAGCCTTGGCATGCATCAACTCCTGGCCCAGTGTTCCTCTGAGACGCTGTCCTTAGAAGCACAATTTGGTATGAATTTTGGCAAAGCAAGCTAATCTTTCTTTTTACAAAGTGTTCCCTTGTCAACCTTGGTTATCAAACCTCAAAGTCAAGACAAACCCATTTGTGGGTTCAATATCTAATTTCCAAACCCTGTGACTGTTAGCCAAATAATAGTTCCATTTAAGTCATGTGGATTTGAAGACAACATTTAAAGTTTTCCTATTAATTTCTCTGTCAGCAAGCCTAGGCCATTCCAGTAATTGTGGTTGCTTTACAAAGATTAAAATTCCTGTTGCTATAACAAATGGTAAACTGAATTTTCTGAAGATCTGGAAAATATTTAAGAAAATCCCAGTTGAGTTGGGAGTGACAAAGGGAAAGTAATTATTATTATTGGCTTCAGTCATATTCTGGAAACTGTCATTTTTTCGTACAAAAAATTTGACAGATTATTTTTAATTTAACCAAAACCATCAGTTGTTTTGGCGTAAACGCCAGATCCATTTGAAGGGAACCATTGTTGTAAAAACAACAGCCTGCGACAGTGAGGGAAGACATTACCTTGAATATGAGATCACTCTGCCTTATGTTTGGACTCTGATGCTCAATTAGTTGGCTCAGGACAGACGTCCCAAGCCACTGTGCCCAGCATTGAGGCACTAATCACTCAACCTACTCTGCCAGACAGTATATCATTCATACGCCTGACACCTGATTCCCAAAGCAACTTCTCTACTTGGAACTCAGTCATGGCCTAAGACTCCCAGGTGGACAATGGAACCACTCTAGTGATGTCCCTATGGACTCATGGGAGAGCTTGATCTGTGACTGACCTGTGACTCAGTTTGAGAAGACACTGAACACATTAAGATCCTTCACCAGGAGCACACAGCAGTAAAGCTGCAGTGTCGGAGGGTATGCATAAACCCCTAAGTAGCCCGACAACCAGAACCTCAAAGTGCACCAGTCTTGCATGGTGTAGGGTCTGCAGATGGTATATTGGATTTATCAGTCATCTCAGAACTCATTGAACTGGAGTGGAAGCAAACTGTTCCCGATTGCCAGGATCTGCCTAAGAAGTGAAGCAGCTGACGTGTTCCAATTGGTCCCAGTGTAAAGACAAGGATTAATTGAGCCAGCACGATGACTCTGGTCACTATCCATGTGATTTGTTTTGGGAAATAAGATTGTTTACTGTGCTGGCACAGCAGCCAGGTAATCTACCTTCCAGTTGTCGAGATCCATGAATTATAAAATGGCCACTTAGACAAGGCAGTGGAAGTCTGTGGGTCTCCATGAATACACAAGCCATTGAATGTCAATGGAGCAGGGATTCCTGCACCTGGGATTATCAGATCGCTTGGAAACAAAGTTTTATGATGGCAAGAACTCCTCTCAAAGTGTCCAGAAAAGGCCAGGGGAAGTTAAACAAAAAGTTGGTTTTAATGTAAAATCATTATGAGCTAGAGGGCAGAAGAGAGGTCCCATATCCAATACAGAATACTTGTGCATTTTACATTCATTCATGAGATGTGGGCATGACCACCATTTATAGCCCACACTGTACTGGCCTTGAACAGAGTGGCTTAGTTAGCAATTTGAAAAGGGCAGTTTACAGTAAAGCACGTTGTTGAGAGTCTGGAGTCACATGACTAGGTATGGATGACAAATCTCCATCTCTAAAGGACATTATCAATCCAAATGGGTTTTAATCACAATCAGTGGTAGTTTCATTAGCACCATGACTGATACCAGCTTTCAATTCCAGGTTTTGTTAATTCAATTTAAATTCCACCAGCTGTCAGTGGGATTTGAACTCACTTCCCTGGGACTTTAGCCTGGGCCTCTGGATTACGAGTCGCGAGATATCACCACTACATGACCATAGCCCATCTCCAATCTTTCCCCTTCCTTCCTTCCCGGAAAAGGATGGAGTAGGGAAGCGTACTCCCCTCTATTTAATCTATTCCATGGGTTTCTCCGGGTCCCTACCACGGTTAAGGTATTGCTCCAAATACCTGTTCAGACAGTTGCTAGGCGTGGTTGACCAAATCAGCAAGCCCTCACTTTCTTCGTGAAGTTCACCTGCCTCCCATTCCCCCCCTTCTCACACACCCAGTTAAATCAATGTCAGACAGTCTGTAACATTGGGACTAGGGAGCTGTTTCAATGAAAGACAGTCCCAGTACCCAGCTTCCAAAACTCAGCAAGTACCACATTTCATTTGAAAACAAAAAGTGCTGGAACTCACAGAGGGTCAGGTAACATCTGTGGAGAGAGCAAGCTAACATTTCGAGTCTAGGCAGCTCTATTGAAGAGTCATCTGGACTCGAATCATAAGCTTGCTGTCTCTCCACGGATGGTGCTTGACCCCCCACTGTGATTTCCAGCATTTGTTGTGATTCCAGCACCTGCAGCAATATGTTCCCATCACATTTCATTTGTTCAGATTGTGATTTTTGGTTTAAACCTCGACAGATTGAAGGAACAGAGAAAGTAATGGCCAACTTCAAAAAGATTCAACATCATACAGGCACTTATGTACAGAATTTCTTTTTAATACATTCATTGATGGGTTGCATGAATCCCTGGCTGGACCAGCATTTACTGCCAATCTCCAATTGCTACCTGAACCAACTGGTCTGCTGGGCCATTTCAGGCAGTTAAGAGTCAATCATATTGTTGTCAGCCTAGATATGCATGTTGGCCAGACTAAGTGAGAATGGCAGATTTCCTTCCTCAAAAGGGCATTTAGTGAAGCAGATATGTTTGGCTAGGTTTTAATTCTAGATTTTTATTGATTCAAATTTCACCAGCTGCCAAGGAGGGATTTGAACCCATCTCCCCAGAGCATTCTGCCTGGGTCTCTGGAGTACTACACCAGTGACAATACTGCCATGCCACCACCTCCCCATGGTGCCTTGATACCAAAACATATGTTGTTACTGGATTTTGTGCTACAAGAATTGTCCAGCTGAGTACAATCAGTCAGTACTGCCACCAAACACCATGAAGCATCAATGCAAATATGAAATCCAGTTTGCTTCCTTAATGTAGGAAATTTCTTGAAGTGGTCTCTTTGGTCAACTTGTTCATTACAAAGGAGAAATATTTTATTTTTGAAACTGATTTTCCAAACTTACCTTTCCACTGTACAGGAACCAAAATTAGGTCATTGTCTGCATGAACAGGGAGGAAAGGTTAAAAGCCATCAAAATTAATGAGACTGAGCTTATTCATTGTAACAAGAGGCTTTCATTATTGTTTTTTTTCAAAATCAACAAGTTGTACCAAATGTAAATGGGACGCAACAGGTCCAAGTAAATATCAAGGCACCTAAAATATCCCACTGAAGAGATCAAAGTAACCATAACATAGCACTCGGCTCAAAATAACTGTATCCCTCAGTCCAGTGAATTTAAACAAGTGCTAATCAGCCAAATCAAAGATAAATTCAAACCCATGAAAGTTTGATGGTAGTGATGGTTGAATGGAATTGAACAATATCCCAAATTAGCCACTTACACTTAGTGATTTAAATTGGTTTCCATATTCGGGCTCTTTTGTGTTATGGAAAAGAGGACTGGTTAAGCACCACATACTATCCTGTTCATAATGACAATCACGTCCTCCTATCTCTTTTCCCTTAATCCATGTAAAATACTTAGCTTATTAATATGGTCTTAGTAGTAAAAATGCCAGTTGGCACATGCAAAGCCTGTTATAAATGAATGAATTAAAATTGGGATGTTCTGCACTGCTTGTGTTTGGTTTGCAAGATTCAGCAAAGCTTGTACTTGTGATGTTATTTTCCTGACGTTTACCATTTTCCAAACTCTTGGAAAGCTGTAAATGAACAAGAAAAGTTTCATGTGCATATAACTGTGCTGGGAGTAAAAAGGAGCTGTGTGCTATATAACATTCTTACAAACTCAAGTATCAGTGGGAACCCTTACCCAGACAGGTATGCCTGTACACAGATGGACATGTATGTTTGTTTATAGTTTCACAAATAAAATTAATATACATTTTATTTTCATTTGAGTCTTTAATTTGAAAAGAAAATCAAAAGAACACAATCATCTCGTAATGAATTTTTGGTAACAGTCACCAGGTATTAAAAAGGCAATAATTGAAACATTCATTTCAATTTCCAATGATAACTTGCACTGATATAATATCCTGGCAGTTTGGTACAGCAGTAATACTCATACATTTAAGTCAATAGGGTGTATGCTGTCAAAGCAGTGTAACGGTGTTCTGATTTTGCAAGGTACCATCTTTCAATCTAAACAGCTAAACCAAGATCTGTCCAAGTGCAAATCATTTCGTGACATTGTTTTAAAAAGAACCTAGTATCCTGACCAATATCCCACCTCTGTCTGAACAGAATTCAAGGCAGATTAGCTGGTCACTCATTCACTTGCTGATGTGGAATCTTGCTGTGCGCAGACAGACTGCCTAAGAAATAAGAGTGATCATGCGTCAAAAGCAATCAGTTAGTTGTATTATACTTTTGACATCCAAGAAAGGGTAAAGGCAACAACGGCCTTTCATTCATTGAATGAAGCAACATCTTGGCTGAGCATATACACTCATCCACTTATCAGAAACAGAAGGAGGCCATTCCACTCCTTAAGGCTGCTTCTGTTCAGTGAGATCATGGCAGATCATGGAATGCCACTTATGTGTCTTAGTTCCATAGTCTCAATATGTAATAAAAATTGTCCAATCTCAGTCCTGAAAGCTCCAATTATCTCCAGTGACAACACCATTTTGCAGAGCAAATTCCAGATTCCCACTACCTTCAGTTACAATGCTTGTGGCAGCTCTTGCGAGACTAATCACAGCAAATGGCAAGAGCTCACACATGCTACAACAAAGTTATGGTCTTCAATGGCGAGTACTGTTGTGTCATCCCTAACAGAAACCAAACAAAGCCGCTGTCCAATTCTCATTTTCAGCAAATGATCTTTTTTGTTCTCCTCTTGTCTCTAAGCTATTCCCACATAAATTATCATACCATATTTCCAAACCGATCCCCAACGCTCACTGTCTCCCATGGTATCTCTAGTCTGGTTAATGACAAAGCCATTGCTAACAATTTCCTCTGTCACCCACTATCTGTATCTCTCTGCCAACACTCTGTTCTCTGGTGTTTACCTTGCAGGAAAAAATACTTCTTCACGTTGCCTGTAACTCTCACCTTCTGAGTTTTGGCCCTCCATGTGCACAATTTCCCAGCAGCTGCTGATTTGCTCAACTGCTCACCTGGCCACACCTTTGATGCCCTTGTGCTCAGTGGGTTCAGAAGCTGACTGAATGACTTCAAGTGCAAGGACACAGACTTGAATGAATCTGGCACATTGCTTACGCTGTGGGTGGACCACATCAAGCTGCATTCTGCTATGCCTGAATGTGCCACTATTAAATTAACACTCTTGGAAAGCTGGTTTTCTCTACGAACAGTTATTAAATTACATTTGTGCTGGATTTTGTGTTCAAATTGAGCAGACTTGAACTCACAACCTTCTGGCTCAGAGGCAGGAATACTATCTATTGGCTAAAGCTTGGGGTGGCAAAGTGGTGATGATTGTCATTGGAGAGTACCACTAAAATACCTGCCAACATGAAAATAAAGGGGAGAAGTCACATTTATTAAATGGATCATTCATTCAGGAGTGGTGAGTGAAATTCTTCAACTGCAACAAGATGAATGGCTTTAACATGCCCCATGCAGGAGAGGCATTAATAAAGGCATTTCATTGTCACTAGCTACCCGCTTCCAGCGAGGAAAGCCTTGACTAATTTTATTTATTACCTTTCGCTGAACACTAAGATGAGTGGGTCACCTCTACGGAAGAGAATATATGTGAATGAAAGGGTTTATTTTCACACCTCTGAATTCACATGAGAGCCACATCAATCTTCATGACACACAGTGTGCAGCACTACAGGGGATTGCTGTGTCAATGGATTTTTATTATAAACAAAAGCTCACAAATAAATTAGTCTCCAGGCAATATATGCACTAATTCTTCCATAACTTCACTTTCTCTATAGCTTGGGAGTTTCTTTGAAGATTAATGAAATGGATATGCCATTAAGACAGCTAGCTTAAAGGGTGCTGATCATAATTCAAATATAATAAACAATTTGTGAAATAAAAATACAAGAAATAATAAATACCCAAGAAAAGATAAGGCAGTTACAATGTCAGCAGCTGAACTGTCTTAAGAATCTATATCTCAAGCCTTAACACAACATTCTCCAGGATCATTTTACATTTATTATTCTTCACAATAAAGATGTATTAAACTTTACAAGTCATAAAAGGTTTAAGCTATGTATTGGTAATTCACTTGCAAAACAGGTCAAATTTAATTAGCATCTGTAAAAGCCAGGAAATATGAGGTGCAGATGAATCTTATTTGCTATCTCCCATCATATGAAGCAGATGAGAGTCCATTCATCCACTGCTCAATACAAGTTTTGGATCAAGACTATTTGATCTATTCAATACTCTTCCAGGATAGTAGCCCATCTTCCTATTAGAGTATTTAGAAGCTCCCTATTAAATAAGTGAAGCCAGGTCTCCTGGCTTCAACCAATCTTTCTGGCAACATGTTCTGACTCTGGATCTATCTACTTCCTGGTATATCTTAATAAAACTTCAAACTATTGCGAGCTTATCCTCCTTCCAATGTCATACACTGCATCTGAAAGTATCAATCTCCCCATCCCATTCAGGGTCAATTGTAAGTTCCCCTTGGAGACATCATTTTCAAGACTGAACAGCCATGAGTTATGAAATTGTTACATTTCCTCAGCTAATTCCCTCCTCAACCCTGAGTTACAATTCGAGTGTAGTTAGTGCATCTGCAGAACTAATACATGTACAAACTACCACCAGATTTCAGACTTCACTTGTCAAGGAAGAGGCATATCTTTCTAAATAAACATTTCCACGTAGGTTGTGATGGTACAGCAGGTCAGCAATTCAAGCTGATATGTGAATAGGAGTAGACCACTTGGCACCTCCAGCTTGTTCCGCAATTCAATAAGATTATGACTGAGCTGCAACCAAAGTCCAAAAACATGTCTTGTCCCATAGCCCTTAATAACACTGGCGAACAAAACTCCACCAATCTTAAAATTAACACTTGCCATTTGCAGAAGAGATCCAAATTTCTCCCACCCTTTGTATAGATGTGTTCCATAGTTTCACTGATCCAGTGGGAGAAAATGGCATGATGGGAACGTTACTGGATGAGGAAACCCAGGTTCAGGTTTAAAACCCACCACAGCAACTCTAGCATTCAATACAGTTTTGAATTGAAAGCTGGCTTCAGTAACAATTGTTGTGAAAACCAATCCAGTTCACTAATGTCCGTTTAGAGAGGGAACTCTGCCATCCTTACTTGTTCTGGCTTGCATGTGACTCCAGATACCCAGTGATCTAGTTGACTCTTAACTGTCCTTTGAAGTGGCCCAGCAAGTCGCCCTTTCAAGGGTGATTTGGGATGGGCAACAAACACACACGCACCCCATGAAAGAATACCTCAAAAACATGTTTAAGACTCAGCTCCCTGATTGAAAATACCCCAACTAATGGAAATAGTTTCTCATACACATTTACAGCACAGGAGGCCATTCAGCCCATCATGTCCATGCTGATATGACTACATTAATCCATTTTCCAGCTCTTGGCCCATAGCCCTCAAAGGTATGGCAACACAAGTAAATATCTAAACACTGCTTAAATGGTATGAGAGTTTCTAACTCAACCACCCTTTTAGGCAGAGTGGTCCAGGCTCCCACTTAGCCTTCTACATTTTACCATAAATCCCCGTTTATTGATGCATCTAGTAATTTTAAAAATGGCTTCCTATCCACCCTATGTCCCTCAGAACCTATACACTTTTATCAGATACCCTCTCAATCTTTACTGCTCCAAGCAAAACAACTCCAGGCCTTCCAATCTTTTCTCATAGTTTAGACCCTTCAGCCTAGACTGTATCCTGGTAAATCTCCTCTACATACTCTCAAGTATAATCACATTCTTCCTGTCATGTGGTGACCAGAACTGCATGCAAAATTCCAGTTATTGCCTCACCATTTTTCACACAGTCTCGGCATAACCTCCCTGCTTTTGTATACTATACCTCAGCAAACAAAGGGAAATATCCCATTTGCCTTTGTAACCATCTTATCTATCTGACCTGCTATCCTAAGGGATCTGTGGACATGTAAATCCAGGTCCCTTTGATCTTCATGGCTTTCTAGTGTCCTACCGTTTATAGTGCAACCCCTTGTAATGCTAGCCCTCACCAAGCGCATTACTTCATCCTTTTCTAGGTTAAAGTCCATTTGCCACTGCTCCGCCAAGCTGACCATTCCACTGATACCTTCCTGCAGTTTATAACTATCCTCCCCACTACTTATGACTGACCCAAATTGCATTTCATCGTGAACTTCTTCCTCACATCCATTTTTCTTTCTATCCCATTTGCTCCTCTTAATACCTTTAATGACCCCTCAACCTTCTAAATTCCAGAAAACTCACAAAGGCTAATTTAAGTAGATTCTCCTCATAATTTAATCTTTGAAATCCAGATATTGTTTAGTTAACGGCCCCTTGTATCTAAGGTGGCAGTAGAAGAAAGCAAAGACTGGGCACCACCTTATTTAAAAGTTGAGAAAAAATTTAAAAAGCTAAGCATATGCCCAACTTTCTCATGCATACCTTGGGGCTAATTCAGAAATGACACTGGTAATGGCTCGGGAGCCACACTCCAGCCCCAAATAGGGAATGCCATGCAGTGCAAAGGGACAGAGGGGAACATCATTTCAAAACGTGGCTAAAAGGTTTGAAGGTGGTTTCACAATACATCTGCTGTATTTGCTTCTCAGTTACGCTGCACATAAACCTCCAACACAAGTCCAACCCAACAGCAGAATAAACCTCATCAACACTGTTAAAGGACAGTGAACTCACCCAATTAGTTTCTAAGGAAGTTTAGGTCTTCACATTATGTTTAGTGTCAGAGTGGATTCATGCTAAGTGCAGACAATGAACGCAGAAGAATTGACTGGAAAGATGAAGTTCACAGTACATCCATCAGAAAAGGATCAAGAGCCATCAAATACTACAAATTTAAAAGATCTGGAGTAGCCAAGTTCCATGGTGATGTCATTCTCTGTTAGGAGATAGCAAGAACTTCAGATGGTGCAGTCAGAGATACTACAGTGTGGAGCTGGAGGAACACAGCAGGCCACGCAGCAATCGAGGAGCAGGAAAGTTGATGTTTTGGGTCAGGACCCTTCTTCAGAAATGGGGGAGAGGGAAGGGAGCTCCAAAATAAAGACAGAGAGGGGTGGGGTTGGGGAAGGTCGGTGGGATGGTGATAGGTGAGTGCAGGTAGGGAGTGGTGGAGATTGGTCAGTGAGGTGGGAGGGGCAGATAGGTGGGAGAGAAGATGGTCAGGTTGTGTCAGGTCAAGGAAGCAGGGATGAGAGGGAGAGTTAGACATGGGATGGGGCCAGGGGTGGGGAGATTTTAAAACTGGTGAATTCCATGTTTAGGCCATCAGGCTGTTGGGTCCTAAGGCCCATCCTGGGCCTTCTCCAGTGTCACAATGACACCACCTGCAAACTGGAGGAGCAACACCTCGATGGCCACCTTCGACCAGATGGCCTAAACATGGAATTCGCCAGTTTTAAATCTCACCTCTGGCCTCATCCCATGTCCAACCCCTCCTCTCATCCCCACCTCCTTGACCTGACACAACCTATCCATCTTCTCTTCCACCTATCCAGCCCTCCCACCTCACTGACCAATCTCCACCACTCCCTACCTGCACTCACCTATCTCCATCCCACCCACCTTCCCCAACCTCAGCCCTCTTTTCTCTATTTATTTTGGAGCTCTCTTCCTCCTCCCCATTTCTGAAGAAGGGTCCTGACCCGAAATGTCAACTTTCTTGCTCCTTTGATGCTGCCTGGCCTGCTGTGATCCTCCGGCTCCACACTGTGTTATCTCATTCTCTGTTTGGTCTTGTTTCACGTTCTGTACTTTGTTTTTGACGCAGTCTTGCTTAAAACAGCTTCCACAGCACAGCTCCATAAATAGAACTGGAGCATTGGCTTCACTGCAATATGACTGAAAGCACAGTGCTTATTTAGTCAGCAAAACTACACTGGAATGGCTGCTGTAACCCGATGCGGCATAAAGCTCTCATCTAACTACCTGTCATGTTCAAGTATATGATGCATGGGGTCTACTCAGTGAGCATAGAAGCTCCGGACTTTTCTATGTTTCCCAAGGTTTTTCTGGGACCCATCCCAGAATTTCCGTTTTATGAAGTTCTCAACACAAAAAGGTGTTTCCTCTTGTGCCTGAGTTGATGCTTGCCCCTCAAAAGCACCCCTATTCTAACCACATTCCTTTCCCCTCTGCCCACCTCTCTGTACATGTTTTCTTTTTAAATATTTAGCTTAAATGTGACAACTATTGTTTCAATAATCACCTCAGGTAAAACAATTCACATCCTTCTCACCATCCATCGAAAAATTCTTTGTGAGCTCCGTGTTCTTAGTTGTACTTCAGAGTCCATGTCTTTTTATCAACATCCAAAGTTTCTTAATTTTGAAAACCTCTGAACCATTAATTCCCGTTTTAAAAAAGGAATTTTCTTTCCTTCTCCTTGAAACATTCATGCACATTGGCAGGGCTGGTAAAGTCAGTAATGTTGCCCATCCCTAATCGCCCTGGAGAAGGTGGCAGTGAGCTACCTTCTTGAATCGCTGTGGTTTGCAGGGTGCAGAAACACCACTGTGTTGTCTAGGTCAGGATGGTGAGTGGCTTGGAGAGGACCTTGCAGGGGGTGGTGCTCCCTGTATCTGCTGCCCTCGTCCTTCCAGTTGGTGTAGGCCAGGATTTCATGAGAGCAAAGAGATTCCCTTTAAAAGTGCCCCAATCACATGGATTTATGTAGCACTGTTTTCTGTGCTAATGTGGAGGTAATAAGCATCGTAACTGCATAATAATGGAAAAAAATAGCTATCATTGTTTTACTGAATATGATATCCGTGCAGTAATTGACCAATCCTTACCATGACTGTACAGTCTTCAGAGCCGCTGGCAATGACATTGTCATTGTGTGGACACCAATCAATGTCAAGCACGGGTGCCGTGTGCCCACACACCAAGGGATGGTTTTTATCCACACGCCCGGTCTGTAAATTAAAAAAGAAACAGCAAGTTTTTATCATGGTACCAAAAGGGGGAAAAATAAGATTAAATTGCATCATTCACAGGAAGGAGACACTTGGGTCATTTCACCTGGGAAGATTTATGAACCAATTTCATTTCTGACAACTGTTTGCACTGCACATTATGGAATCACTACACCAATTAAACGCTGGCAAGTCACCCTTTTCTGTTCCCCTGCAGCAAACAAGCTCAGAATAGAAGGAAAATGACACCTTGCCTTGGGCAGGATGCTCATGACACTTTGTACTATTTCAACCAGAGAAACAAATTCATCTGTAACTCCTCTCGTTTTATACGACCAAGCTGTGACTGCATACAATTCAACAGAAAATATTTTGCTTCAAGAAGAACACATCATAGTAAAACAAAGGACCATGGACAGGCTTTCTGCATCTTAAATGATCACTGAAATGCAAGCACAAGTTGTAAAGCATCGTCCATCAAGCAGCATAAATTTTGACATGAATGTGTCCTTTTTAATCAATATCTAGACAGCAAAATGCAATACGTAAATCATGTCCTATGCAAAAACAATAAAGCATGGGCCAAAATCAGATAGGCAAACTTAGATTCTGTAAAATAATCAACTTGAAATTTGCCACATTGTGTACTGGAGACATGGGTTACAGATTGAAAACCTTTGAGCCTTCAAATCAGAGCTAATCTAGGCAGCAAATCTGGCTGAGGCTGATAGGAAATCTCTTCGCAATTTCTGAGTGAGAAAATCTAGCCAGTCATTTCAGTCTGGTGATTTAACATTTCCCAAAGGGGGCGTTGAATAAGACTGACTGAGATTTATAAGGCACATTCATAGTCTGCACTTTTCGTGTCAGTGTGAAGCCAACAGAACTCTATTTGAACTGCAAATCAGAAATGAAATTCCAAACTGACCCTAATGTAAAACCAAATGGGACTGCCTCCTCCAAATTGTCTCATTGCACCATTTACCATGTCAGATTGACTATAAACCAGATTCAAACTGCATTTATAACATAATTCCAAATCTGAAATGCTACAGTTAGGCCCTTAATTCCTGAGAAAATGCATCCAATACATTTGGCATGCGCTATTTGCAATTACAGTGAGATCCTAGTTCACAAAGATCATCAGTGACACCAGGAACATCAAAGTTAAAAATCCACAAAATTCTTAACCTACAGATGACTATTTAAGAATTTCCTACAACAGATCACAAAGGAATCTCCATACTTTGAAATGAACCATTATAAGTTTTAATTATTCATCAATTAAGCTCGTAAGTACTCTCCAATACCAGTGTTCAGTCCTGAAAATCAAAAAAAGTGAGGACACTACAGGATATGGCTTGTGCACAATGACTGGCTAAATTCCTTCTTAAAACGAACAGGGTTATCCACATGTAGCACAGCACAATATTAGGAAGTTCTACGTTAGTAGTATGGATTTCCCAATGTTTTGTTTTTAAAGAAAGGGTTCACAATACAAACTGACATTATTTCACTGGAAATGAGAACTCACAGGACCTACGTTCTTTGATTAAGTCTTCATGAAGACCACTGAATGATTATAATATTAAATGTGTTGTTTTGCTGTGTTGTCCTTTCTCTGTCTTCCTTATCATTGAGCAACTTATAATGAAGCAAGCCAATCAGGTGGTGCAGGAGGGAAAAGAAATAAAGAGCTATGTATCAGGACAAGGTAATCCACATGGGTTTAACAGCCATTTTGAGGAACTGAATCATCAGCATGAAGCCTGGAAGTAGGCCTATAATCCAAAAAATGGAAACAAAAATCAGAAATGGCTGAATATGTATCTTCCACTTTAAAAATGTATGCTACGACTCTTGTTTCATCATAGAAACAAAGAAAATACAATATTTCTAATTGCATTATGAAGTCATATTCACAAACTGAATTCTATTTCTACAAATAGTACAGGTATTTCTTTTGTGAGACAGAAGAGCTTCATATCCCATCTTATTAAATTATGCAGACATTTTAATTAGAATGAAAATCTTTTAAATATAGTTATGACAGAGGGTGCAGCAATGCACTATCAGACTATTTTCCCTACTCCACAAGGCCACAGTATTAAATAAAAATATAGCTCCCAGTTACAAAGATGCACAATTAAATACATCAGGTTTTAAATAAACAGATCTATCAACCAGGTTTCTTTAATAAATGTAATAAGAAGTTTTGTTTTGATAAGAAACCAATAGAAATGCAGGAACAAAAACAGAAGTTGCTGGAAAAGCTCAGCAGGTCTGGCAGCATCTGTGAAATAAAACCAGAGTTTACTTTTCGGGTCCCGTGACCCTTCCTCCAAAGATGAAAATGGATATGCAGTAACTGGTTAACGTACGGTTTTGTGTTAAAGGACTATAAATATTCATCTCGTTAAACAACCTAAAACATACACTCATTCTCTCTTGAAGAAAAGAGGAAAAACAACAGATTTCTCCCTCGGCAAAAGATTACTTCACCAAAAAAAAGACATCATGATTGATACGGCTGTCCTTGAAATCCAAAATGCCAAAACACGTGATGTTTCCATGTCTGTTGCTCTGATGTCCCAGCATTTGTGGTCAAGTCACTAATCACATATGGTTGCCTCTGGAGTCTTGGCAGATACAGTTTGCTCAGGAAATACAATTTTGAACAGTTCCTTCATTCATTCTTTCAGTGAAACCAAGTTTCACTCTGAACTTCACAAGAGTACTATCTTCCAAAAAAGGAGCGGTCAGTTGGGCAGCTCTTCCTCATAGGCTCCAACTAATTCCAGACATTAAAGCACTCTCCATCCAATCACTGTTCATAGGATTTACAGAAGAACAAGCAGCTATCACCAGTGATGTGATTTCTAGAAAGCCGTGTTAAAACACAACACTGTATTCAATGGCCTTTCAGTGACCTAATTTAAAGAAATCACACCAGCTATTTCCAAAAAACTTGAAATAAGTGTATTTTATCCACAATCCTCCACAACTCAAACCCTCCAAGAAATGTTAAATATGAAGGGTCTTTGTAACAATCCTTGTATATTTAAATATAAGCTTATGAGTATCAGACAGTGGCAAGAAATCATCACAACTCCACTAAATCAAAGTAATCATTATCAATCCATGTAATAAACCATAAATATTAATCTATTTCTTTTTATGTGTAGACTTAGTTTATTACAGACTTGGGAGAAGTCAGATACAGCTCAGTTAAGTCGACCATTGCCTCCAAAGAAATATTCTGCTCAAATCAGGTATTTGGAAAATCCACTGTTTGGAGAATCTGGGTAAAGGGGCAAAATGTGTAAAAATTGGTGCCCAAGCTTTCCAGAGTGAAACTGGGAAACTTTTTTTCAAAAAACAGGGCGATAGAAATTTGGAACACTCAGCTACAAGTGGAAATTGATGCTAGATCAATTGTAAATCTTAAATCTGAATTTGATAGGTTTGTCATACCAAAGATATTGAAGGATACGGGGCAAAGATAGGTTTATTAAATCAGGTTGCAGATCTCGAAGAATGACGAACAGACTAAAGGAGCTAAATAGCTGACTACTGTTCCTACATTCCACTGTTGTTTTCTGTCAAGGGTTGTTTGTTGACATACTGTTGTGAAATAAAAATATCTTGTCATTTTTATTGCTTTGTTTGTTTCCTTCAAATAACCCCCCTTAGACATTTTTTAAAAATTACAAACAATCTGTCATTAAATAATATTGTGGCTTCAGACCAAAAGAGCTGCTCAAAGGTACCAAGTCATGCATAATAGCAGGTGAGAAGCACACCTCTTGATACTCAGCAGTCCATAATTGGTTCTATTATGGTCTCCTTCACTTGCAGCCAGCAACGTGTCTGAAATAAAACACCAGAGACAAGGGATCCATTCCAACTCTCACAATTCAACTTATTCTATCACCTTTCGCAATAAACTGTAATGTTTGATACAACAAATCTCAAAACTTTCTCACAATATATTATGATCAGTATGAAATCACAGGCATCAAAAGCTTCTCTATGCTGGTTATTTTTTTTTACAGGTTATTCCGCATTTAAGTTTCATATCAGCTGGGGAAAAAAATAACAATTCATAGACATTTCTTGCTATTTTTCTTCCCTGAGCCTTGCCCCAGGATACATTAGACTTCGGCCTGGTTTTCAGTCCAGCCAAGGCTCCTGATGACCTGGATCATCAGACGCTTGCAGCTGTAAGCCAAACAATTCCTGTCTCACACATGCCCCATCTGGTGCTGTCCATCACAGCGTACGAAAGAAAAGCAATCCCTGCACAAAAGTGCTGCTTTCTCCTGTGTAGATGCTGTCGTAGTGCATTCCCAGTCATCTTTCACCTGCTGTCAGCTGTTCACATCCCTCAACCTGCAGTAGGCTCTGCCAATCAGACAGGGTTCATTCATGATCTTCCGTCAATCATTCAGGCTGACAAACAAGTTCCAACCTTCCAGAAAGACGACAAATGCCACACCAGGAAGTAAGGAAGAATCCTACAGCAAACACTGATCCTCTTTTTTTTCCTCATCATAGATACTCACTGGCCTGTTATCTATTTACAGTGCTTTGTTTTTGTTACAAATTCAAAAGCCCTGTTCGGATTACGACGGCAAGAGATTCCTTTAGGGATCTATCAGAAGAGCAGGCAACTTCAAGGCAGTAAGTCCAATTTTCTTCACTCCAATTTTCTTTTCCTCACTCACGAGGTATTTTTACAGTTCGCCCCTTTGCAATTTTGAAGCAAAACACCACAACGGACTTCCCTAAATTAACTCTCATTATAACTGCAGAATACTGTACTGCCCCACATTTAGTTTCTAAAAAAAAAATGACCACTGAAATGCACAAACAAAAGCAGGACAGAAGTCTCATCATTACCAGTACGAAACATTATGGAGGGGTGGTTAATGTTTAAATGAATAAAGTTCGTGAGTATGGAGTGAGGTGAACAGGACTACAGAGCAAGTACCACTTCTCATCAACCCACATTAACAATTGATAGAAATAGGCAAGAATCATTTGAAAGATTTAAGTCTTACACCAAGAAACAGCATACAATTTTACGTTCAATATAAAATTAAAGGAGAAACTAGGTGACCCAAAGGAATGTTCTGATTCATAGGTCTCTACCCAGATTTTTGCTTGCATCACTATTCCTCTCAGAATAATTTGGTGAATATAAAATAGTGGTTAAGGAGTTGGTGGTCGTGATGGTGCTATGGATGGTTTGATCCCACCAACACCAACATTATAAAGTAAATGCAGACTGGGGTTGACTTGGGTAACATCACCTGGGAGTGAAGTGGAACAACTACTTGGGATTCATAATGGGGCTCTTTAGGTTTTCGGTGGAAACAAAATCAACATTGCTCATCAATGTCTCATGAAGCACTGACTGTGTGCATGCCAGCAGTAATCAGTAGGATGGTGCACTCAAGAGTTGTCCCCTTTAGGATAATGCACATGGCCTGCCCCGCAAACATGTTAATAATTGCACATTACACTGAAATAAACAGGTCGCAAACAATAAAGAGGAATAATTGGTGGAGACCCCTGGGATAAACATTGCTTTCTGCAGTACTTCTCATAAGCCTCCTTTCCCTCTAAGTGTGTTACATGCAGCAAATAGCTATTACAATACATATGTTTTTCAACAATCTGTCAGACACACCACAGGAAGCAGGTAGGGCTTAGATCTGGATCTTCTGAGGACACTACCTCCACAAACACAAGCATATGACATCTTGAATCAATCTGTTTGCATAATGTTACAACACCCCTCTGGAGCAGGTGGGATTTGAATCCAGGCCTTCAAGCTGACAGCACTTGATACTCCCAGGCAGTCTCCCATCCAGATACTAACCAGGTCTAGAATCTGCTTAGGTTCTCAGTTCAGAGCAGATCAGGCATTTGCAGACCATAATGGCTACAAGCCATACAAT
Source organism: Ginglymostoma cirratum (assembly GCA_024137785.1). NCBI lineage: Eukaryota > Metazoa > Chordata > Chondrichthyes > Orectolobiformes > Ginglymostomatidae > Ginglymostoma > Ginglymostoma cirratum. Next base: position 1,731,636 of record JAHRHZ010000067.1, on the reverse strand, counting down.
AACTTGCAACCAACTGACTGACAGAATCATCTTGTAAGAATGGTGTGATGAATTAGACATTTGTGTACAAGTACAATCAGACTTTGTGCAGCCAGGCGTCCTGTGATAAAATTATTATAAAGTATGGAAACAGGATATAGGAAAATAGGAAAGTGGTAATCAAGAAGTTTTATTTATAATAGTCATGCATGTTACAAAGAAAATTAGAGATCAGATGGCAGAGGAAGTATAAGGTACAATTAAGGGTCTATAGTAAACCTGTTGGCAGAAATGTACATAAATATTGTTTGAAGTCACAATATTTGGGATCAGTACTTCCTGCAAATAACATATTTTTAAATCAATCTCAACACAGTGTGGAGCTGGAGGAACACAGGTCAGGCAGCATCAGAGGAGCAGGAGAGTCGACGTTTCGGGATGAGACCCTTCATCAGGACTTCATTCCTCTGTGCCCACACATCAATGAATTTCGTACACATCTGGATGTTGAACTGTTTTTCTGCTGCCTCTGCCTCTGCGCCTATTTCTTTGACAGGGAGTCTAACCCACCCTCTACAGACCCCTTCTCCTGCCTCCAACAACCCCATCCTCCTGGACACCAACCCAAGGCCTTCTACCCTCCCTCGACCTCTTCATTTCCAACTGCCGTCGCGACATTGAGGCGATCAATCTCTCCACCCTTCTCACTCACTACAACCTCTCCCCCACAGAACATGCAGCCCTCCACTCCAACCCTAACCTCACCATCAAACCCGAAGATGAGGGTGGGGGTGGTGCACAGTAGTGGTATGGTGCACTGACCTCCACATGGCAGAGGCCACGCACCAACTCTCTGACACCTCCTCCTGCCGCCCCCTTGATCATGACCCCACCCCGATCATCAAATCATCATCTCTCAGACCACCAATACCGTCATCATCTCGGGTGACCTCTCACCCGCAGCCTCCAATCTCATCGTTCCCCAATCCCACACTGCCAGGATCTATCTCATTCCCAAAATCCATAAACACAACAGCCCCGGCTGACCCATTATATCTCTGCCTATTCCTGCCCCACTGAACTCATCTCCACATACCTTGACTCTGTCTTTCTGCACCTCCCCCCACTCCGCCCCTGAGTCCTGGAACTCCCACCTATGTCCAGGACACCACCAATGCCCTCCACCTCCTCCAGGACTTTCAATTTCCTGGCCCCCAAAACCTCATCTTCAGCATGGACATCAGTCCCTGCACACATGTAACCCCAAACAGTTGGCCTAAAAGCCCTCCGTTGCCCCCTCTCCCGCAGGCCCAACCCATCCCCCACCACCAACACCCTCATCCGCTTCACCAAATTCGTCCTTACCCTCAACAACTTTTCCTTTAATTCCTCCCATTTTCTACAAACCAAAGGGATGGCTATGGGAAGCTGTATGGGTCTGAGCTATGCCTGCCTCTTCATAGGATATGTGGAACAGTTCCTCTTCCTCTGTTACACCAGCACTATCCCTCACCTCTTCCTCCGCTACATCAACGATGATATTGGCATTGCCTTGTGCTCCCATGAGGACCCTGAACAATTCACCAACTTTACAAACACTTTTCACCCAAACCTTAAATTCACCTGGACCAACCCCGTTACCTCCCTCCACTTCCTGGACCTTTCTGTCTCCATCTCTGGTAACCGTCTTAGCAGCCAGTCCTGAAGAAGGGTCTAGGCCTGAAACATCGACTCTCCTGTTCCTCTGATGCTGCCTGACCTGCTCTTGTTCCTCCAGTTTATTGACTCACTTTATTGACTCTGATTCCAGTATCTGCAGTTCTTGCTATCTCCAAGTGTTCTTGAATCAGTCCCACAAGCTGGACAATGAAATTTAGCTCAGTTAATGGACTTGCGTAGTAAAAGGCTATCAAATTAGTGGAGAAATGAAAAGCTCACAAAAGTTTCAAAATGCAAGAGTTGTGCATTTGTAAGAAGACATGTAAATCCAATGGCTAATGGCAGAAGTCCGATGGTGTAATCTGACTGGTTTCAGCTGTTCTTTTCCAATTTTGTAAATTGCAGTCCAGTGATAGATATTCAGATCTAACAACCGTAAATTTCAAACATTTCAACTCTCTTAAAAAGCACTTCTGGGTATATTATGGCAAAATTGCTAATCAAGCATCAAATTTCTTAGATTCTGCAAAAAAAAAGGTCAAACTCTGCAATCAATGTAATGACAGCCAGGTAAGCAGAAATAAGAGATAACAAGGCGTAGAGCTGGATGAACACAGCAGGCCAAGCAGCATCAGAGGAGCAGGAAGGCTAACGTTTCGGGCCTAGACCCTTCTTCAGAAAATGCAGAAAAGCAGAAAGTCAGGGCTTATCTACCACAGTTCTATCTATCATAAAGCAAGTTTGTTTAGATTTATTTACTGCTAGAAGACTACTGAAATAAATATATCTTATCCGGAAAGGGATGGGGTGAGAGAGAGGGGTGAGTGGCGGTACTGCAATTAACTTGTGTCTTCTGCCTTGAACACCATGTGATAGTTCGATGAAATCCAACGACCAGTACGTTTGTCCTTGATCACAGAGCATGACATGATCACTATAGACCCTACAATAATTCACACTCCTCTGCAAAATGTGGGAGGTGGTTGCTGCAATTAACAGCATGGTCATAAAGATTTATAAAGCTGCATTCTTTTCTTGTTAACGTTTATGTGAAGGAACAAGTCTTTTGATAGAGACCACTTTCTCGAAGCAATCTCCAGTGATCATTGCTCATAGGGCCTACGATGCCAACTCTGGCTGTATGTTCCAGGCTTTTTAGTTGCATTGCTAACTAGGCTATGTCACGGCTGGTTTATTCCAAGCCTTTGGACCTCTTCCAGAGGCACTCAAACCTCTACAAGATTCTAGCTTCGTCCACTTGGTAGCAAGACCAGCACATTTTATTCTTGCAGAGATCCTGGGTATGGCAGTTATTTATGGTATGGAAACTTGTCAAAAGAATGCTGTGCTGAGTAATAGGACAAGTATATCTAGAGACCCTTCTGAAACCATGACTTTGATATGGAATTGGAAATGCACAGACAGATGGTAGGAAAATGAAACAGTTCAGTTTCACTTAGTCACTCAGCATCAAAAAGTAAGGGATACGGGAGTCACTGCTAATCAGCTGAAGCCCTTTATTTGAAGCATGCATCAATTGTTTCTTTGGTTTTGGCTCAGCTTATTTCTGACACTCACAAAGTTATTTATTTTTAAGCAGATCGTACTGTAGCTCAATCACATCTACTGGAACATGAATCTACATAATAGGTAAAGCTGCTAGCTGGTAAAATACTCATTAATAAATACATGTCAGTTGAAGTTTCCTGAAATGGGCAAACTGATTAAACAAGAGAGAGCTAATGAACCCATTCATCCAGCAGCCCTGTCCTAGGAGATTTTACTTCGCTGCCTTATCATGTTTACAGTTCCATGCAAAACTAAAATAGCCCCCACCTCACACAAAAAATGGCATTTTGTCCTTTTTAAAATGTAATTAAAGCTTCAAATGGTGACAAGTGTGTCACCTCTCCAATATCAGCAAACCATGTTATTCAATCAGCTGTATATTTCATCATATTGTCATAGCATCATTTACATTGACTGAGCAAGTAGATGGGGGAACACAGTTTAATGTCTCACCTGAAACAGGGCACCTCTAAGAGAACAGCACTGCACTGGAGTATCCACCTTAATTTTTGAGCTGAAGCCCGGGTGTAGGACTTGAACCTGGAACCTTCTGGTTCCGAGCAGCATGTGCTATAAGCTGAGCACACATTTTTTCCTTTATTCATTCATGGGATGAGGCTGGGTAGGCTGCATGTATTGCCCATCCCTAATAGCCCAGAAGGCAGTTCAGAGTCAACCACATTGCTATGGGTCTGAAGTCACATGTAGGCCAGACCAGGTAAGGGTGGCAGTTTCCTCCCCTAAAGAACCAGATGGATTTTTCCTGACAATCGGCAAAAGATTCATGGTCATCATTAGATTCTTAATTCCAGATTTTTATTGAACTCAAATTCCACCATCTGCTGTGGCAGCATTCAAACCTGGGTCTCCAGAACATTACCCAAGTCTCTGGATTAACATTCCAGTGATAATACAATTAGGCCATCACCTCCACTGTATTGATCTGGTCTTGGTGGACAGTCACTTGATTCCTGTCGTTATTTCAATGTAAAGTTAATTTATGTTCCTCAGGAGGATGATAAATAAAAATCTTTTTAATTGCCTATAATCCAGATAATTAGAACTTCACCTACCGTATCACAACACCAAATGAGGTAAAATTGTACTGAACATTGTCTTATAAGCTTCCCAAGAAATGGAATCAGCTTGCAAGCTTCAGCCTGACAAATACAATCGGATGCTAAACAGTGCACATCTGTGGCTGTGAACTGATGCTATTCTGCTTCTGACTCATTCCCTTCAGTTAATATGTGATGACATCACAATATTGACAATTCCACCATTAACATTGTAATGGAAATTAAAATGTAAGTTCTTCCCGAGGCTAAGATAAAGATTTCAGGTATTGAGCACTGCTTCCACTCTACATCGTAACTTAGAAACAATTTAATCGACTGCCCTCATCTTTACCAGTAGCCCTGAGTTTTTATTCATTTTATTCACTATAAAATTTCTAGAGAATTCAAAGCACAATCCAACAGTCCTGCTGCATTGAAAAATAATAAATTACAACACAGAAACAGATCATTAGGCTGAACCTATCAGATCGTTAGGAAGTGATGGCTTAGTGGCATTATTGCTGGGTTGTTAACCCAGACACCCAGGTAATGTTCTGGGGAGATAGTAGGAACTGCCGATGCTGGAGAATCTGAGATAAAACGCTGTGGAGCTGGATGAACACAGCAGGCCGAGCAGCATCAGAGGAGCAGGAAAGTTGACATTTCTGAAGAAGGGTCTTGACCCGAAACGTCAACTTTCCTGCTCCTCTGATGCTGCTCGGCCTGCTGTGTTCATC
>JAHRHZ010000067.1:1695175-1726534 GCA_024137785.1 Ginglymostoma cirratum | reverse complement strand
GTCAACTTTCCTGCTCCTCTGATGCTGCTCGGCCTGCTGTGTTCATCCAGCTCCACAGCGTTTTATCTCTAATGTTCTGGGGACCCTGTTTTGAATCACACACATTCAATTAAAAAAAAATCTGAAATTAGAAATCTACTGATGACCAATTGCTGGAAATACCCATCTGGTTCATGATGTCCTTTAGGGAAACAAATATTCACTAATGTCCTTACCTAGTCTGGCCTACATGTGACTCCAGAGCAATATGGTTGCCTCCTACCCACCTACCCTCTGGGCAATCAGGGATCGGCAATAAATACTGGCCCTCATCATGTGAATTAATATTAAAAAAATTGTTTCACCTCCAACTGATCGTTGCATTGTAGGCAAGTATCCCTGAGAAAGATATTTCCTGTGGGCATTTCGATCATACACATACACTTGATGTCTGGTCCAAACGTACAATTAACAACTTGTTCCAGTTTATAATTGAGAATTGGACTTACAACAGTGAAGACAAGAGCACTTTCCTGAACATGCTTTCCTGAGATTACATGAGAATAACTCTACATCTCAGAGCCACCTTTTCAGTTCACAGCCAAGTTTTCTACAATTCAGGAACACAGCCAAGAACAAACCATCCAAACATTAAAATGTAATATACACCAGTGTCAATGTTACTATTCACCATCTTTAACCCCACTGTCAGGAATCAGGAGGTGTACAATGTTTCCACCCACTGTAATAATGCCATCATTAAATTTATTATATTCAAATATAGTTCAATGGGCCAAAACAGTCTAAAATTAAGAAATGCATTTTAAAAAGTTCAAAGTAATTTTTCTCCTCAGTGATTTAGGATGTTCACTGTGATGTTAACTCCATCGATCTGACGCCTGAGGCTAGTGACCCCCTGCAGACATCTTCTCGCCCCATGTTCATTGGCTAGTCAGTGGGGCCATGTCTTTAATGGCAATGGGTGAGAGAAGGCAGGTATTCTGTTTGGTCTGAAGAGCTGGTCAGAAATGAAGCGCAGATCTGGAGACATTGTTTTGTAGAACACGTTAAAAAGTTAATGATTGTGTAAGCACATGTTAGCAATTTGAACAACATGGGATATAATACATTAGCATCAACTACACTCTTCAGCACTCTGCGCTATTACAACAGAGCTTTGTCTCATTAGCTTTAGTGTTCTAACTTCCTTCATGTTTGATTAGATTTCAATTGCAGGTGGTATTTAAATGGGAAGGTTGTCTAATCAGAGAACTTGTTAGTTATTGAAAGCATAGTGAGCCAATTAGCTGGCAAACCCATTTGATTTACAGATGCGAATTTCCCTTATGGACTTATAGGGTTAAATCTTGCCTTTTTTGGCTAAGTTTCAGTTTGTGGCGTTCCATGGAGGGTTTCTCCCTGGGAGGCCTGGTGAGTTCTCTCACTGTATTTAACCAAACTTGCTTTGTTAACACTAACACTGCCCCATGGCACCCTTTGCGTCTGATTCCAGCCTCATTCTACCACATGCCGTAGCCAAAACAACTCACTATTACAGGGATATCCCAGACTAGGCAATGGCCTAGTGGTGTTATCACTCAGCTAATAATGGGGGTTCAAATCCTACCAAAGTAGATGATGGAATTTGAATTCAATAAAAAAAAATCTGGAATTAAGCATATACTGACGACAATGAAACCAATTGTCGGAAAACCCATCTGATTCACTAACTTCCTTCAGGGAAGGAAATCTGCCATCCTTACCTAATCTGGCCTACATGTGACTCCAGACCCACAGCAACATGGCTGACTCTCAGTTGCCCTCTGAAATGGCCGAGCAAGCCATCAATTGCTTTGAAGTCTCAAGAAAGAAATGAAACCAGATCCACCCAGGCACCAGAAAAGGCAACAGCAGAAACAGCTCTCTCAACCTCGCAAAATCCTCCTAACTGACATGTGGGGGCTCGTTCTAAAATTGGGAGAGCTGTCTCACAGAATAGGCAAACAATAGTCTGACACAGTCATACTTGTAGAATCATACAATGTCCCAGACTGTACCACTATCATCCCTGGATATGTCCTGTCCAGATATACAGTCTGGAGGCAGTTGCCCTGGCAGTCCTCAACATTGACTCCAAACCTTGTGAAGTCTCATGGCTTCAGAAACTTCCTGCTGATTACCATGAACCATCCTCCCTCAGTTGATCAATCAGTATTCCTTCAGGTTGAACAGCACTTGGGAAAAGCACTGAGGATGGTAAGGGCATAAACATACTCTGGGTGGAGGATTTCAAAGTCTACTACCAAGAGTTGCTTGGAGTAGCAATACTGATTCGAGGTGGTTGGGTCCCAAAGGGCATAGCTGCTAGACTGGGTCTGTGGCAGCCAGTGAGAATACCAACAAGAGGGAAAAACATACTTGACTTCATCCAAACCAATCTGCCAGCCATAGATGCATCTGTCCATGACAGTCCTTGCGGAGAAAAGATCCCACCTTCACATTGAAAATAACCATCGTGTTGCGGAGCATTACTTCCGTGCTAAATGGGACAAACTTCACACAGATTTAACAACTCAAGACTGGGCATCCATGAGGCACTGTGCGCCATGAACAGCAGCAAAATTGGACTCGAGCACAATCTGTAGCCTCATGGCCCGGCATATCCCCTACTCAACGATCATCATCAAGCAGGTGATCAATCCTGGTTCAATAGACAGTGCAGGAGGACATGCCAGGAGCAGCGCCAGGCATACCCTGAAGATGAGCTGTCGACCTGGTGAAGCCACCAAACAGGACTACTTGCACGCCAAACAGCATAAGCAGGAAGTGATAGACAGAGCTAAGTGATTCCACAACCAATGGATCAGATCTAAGCTCTCTAGTTCTGCAACATCCTGTCATGAATGGTGGTTGACAATTAAAAACTCACTGGAGGAGGCTCCACAAAAAAATCCATCCTCAATGATGGAAGAGTCCAGTATATGAATACAAAAGAGAAGGCTGAAGCATTCACTGCAATCTTCATTCAGAAGTGCCAAGTGGATGATCCATCTCGGCTTCCTTCAGTGTTACAGATACCAGTCTTCGATTGATTTCACATCGTATCAAGAAACAGTTGGAGGCACTGAATACTGTAAAGTTAGGAGCCCTGACAAAATTCCAGTAATAATGTGAAAGACTTATGCTCTAGAACATGTGCGGTGAGTAACATTCATGCCACACAAATGCTAGGTAACGACCTTGATATTCAATGTTGTCACCATCACTGAATTCCACAGTTTCAATATCCTTGCGGTTACCAACGATCAGTGCCTCCTTACCACATAAACACAGTAGCTACAAGAGCAGATCAGAGGCTAGGAACACTGCAGTGACTAAACTTCCTGACTCCCCAAAGCTTGTCCACCATTTGTTATGGCCCTGACCAGATCCCATCCCAAAGTACATTGTGGAGATAGCCTAGATCCTAAATTTTATATAAAAGGCAAGTTTAGGGTGCTGTATTCCAGAAATTATTTGATTAGTACACCACTAAGCTTTAAATCTAAATATACCTTATTCTTACAGCCCACTTAAAATACTAACAAAAATAAGAACTGGCATAATTTTACTCATTTGAAATACTTAACAATACTTAATAATGTATTACTTAACCATTAATCATCCATTGTTCTAATGTAGGCAACATCCCATAAACACAGCCTTGGCAAAGACAATTCAGCAGCACAGTTATTATTCTCACATGCTGTCTCTCTCCAGTCCAGTACAAAGAAACAGCAAAAGAAGCAAGGGATAGCAAAGTGTGGAGCCGGAGGAACACAGCAGGTCAGGCAGCATCAGAGGAACAGAAGAAGGGTCCCGCCCGGGAATGTCAACTTTCCTGCTCCTCTGATGCTGCCTGACCTGCTGTGTTCTTCCAGCTCCACACTGTGTTATCTCTGACTCCAGCATCTGCAGTTCTTGCTGTCTCACCGAAAAAAGTAATTTGTCTTTTTGATTTTTAAGAGGAAGCCTCTCTGTCTAAGACTTTATCCTAGCAGCAGGGAACTCGAGCTTTCAGGCTCCAGCAGCTAGAAAAAACCTACCAACCAACTGAAAACAAAATCAAAATCCCCTCAGTCTCTGTGTGACCCCACCCACTCATGATTGAACTGCCTCTCCAAAGGAGACATTTTGGTTCCACTGTGACAACACCCCTCTGCCAGAGAAGCAGGAGAGAACTCACCACATGAAAGCATAGTGTGACAGAATACTTCCCACTTGTCTGGCACTACATCCACAAGCATCTACTTCCTCCACCAGTGACACTCAGGAGTAACAGCGTGTACTATCTACAAGATGCACTGCAGAAATTCACCAAAGATCCTTAGACAGCACCTTCCAAACCTACAACCACTTCCATCTAGAAGGACAAGCGCAGGAGACACAAAGGAGCGCTACCAGCTGCAAATTTCTCTCAAAGTCACTCACCATTCTGACTTGGAAATATATTGCTGTTCCTTCACTGTCACTGAGTCAAAATCCTGGAATTCCCTCCCTAATGGCATTGTTGGTCAGCCTACAACAGATGGATTGCAGCAGTGTAGGAAGGCAGCTCACCACCACCTTCTCAAGTGCAACTTGGGATGGACAAAAAGTGCTGACCAACCAGTGATGCTCATGACCCAGAAGTGGATAAGGCAATCCTGGTCCCAAGTGCCATATTTAAGAGGCTGTTGAGCACACTATTACGTTGGAGCTGCTCTGCACGGTTTCTGATATTTATCCCAGATATAGAGAAGAAATGAAAATTGGCACCCTGCTTTATGGGCAGGGGGCCTGAAAGTTTAGGTGGGTGGGGTGATGCAGAGGCAGTACGTTCTCATTCCCTAGGACTGGCAGTGAATACCACGCCACCAGGACATGCCAGCTTTTTCTGAAGCTGTCATCCAAGTCAGTGCAGTCTCAAACATCTGGAGGAATTAACAGCAAGGTAGAATGATTTTCAATAACTTTCACCACTCTACTACCTCACATTCTCTCTCTCCCTCTCTCTGCGAACTGTGATCAAGGCTCATGTCCTACCACTCTCACTATTCCCTGCAACATCTTTCCTCACTAACTGTCACAGCCCCTACCCTCCACCCCAAACACTGCTAACCCCACATAGCCTCTGTGGTGCCTAGTCATTTGCTTGGGAGACCTCCCCACCTGCACCCCCAACAGCTCAGTATCTAGGTTGCTCGTGGTGAGATACAACGCTGCATATTATGAGGGGAAATCTACAGTTAATAAGGACAACAGCAAGCAATAATCACCCTTAATAGGCAACTCATCACTCCCTAGCGTGAAGCTCAACTCAACGCCAAGAAATTACCTAAACAATGCACCAACGGTGTGACAGGCATTGGGGGAATTCTCACCAGATTCTGCATATTAATCACCATAACCCCTGTGGCTCCGACCGGCCCCTATAATATTCAACCCATAGACTCATGGACATTTACAGCACTGAAGGAGCCATTCAGCCCATTGGGTCTGTGCTGATAAACAAAGACCTGACTGCAGTAATCTCATTTTCCAACCCTTGCCCAGGAGTATACGGCAACACATGTGAATATCCAAACACTGTTTAAACGTTATGAAAGTTTCTGACTCGAAGATAAAAATGTAAGAATGGAAGAATCTGCTTGGTATTGAATGACGTGTGACTACTAACTGTTGCTAAATTACACACCACTATTTATGAACATAAAGCGTTGTTTGATTAATTGGAACACTTCTCCTCAAAAGATTGCTTTGAACAATGATTACAAAGCACTGGCAAATATAGAATCCCTACAGAGTAGAAGCAGGCCATTCGGCTCATCATGTCCATGCTGGCTGTCCGAACAGCATCTCACTGAGTCCCTACCCCTATCCCTGTAAGCCTGCATTTCCTATGGCCAATCCAACTGACCTGCACATCTTTGGACTGTGGGAGGAAACTCACACAGACATGGGGAGAATGTGCAAACGCAGACAGTGACCTAAGGGTGGAATTGAACCTGGGTCCCTGGCGCTGTGAGGTGGCAGTGCTACTCAGGGTGTTGACATTTTTTGTGAAAAGCAAAGAGCTGAATGGCAAAAGAGGAGGCCGAGGTGATCAGACCTGTCAAGGCTGAGGTGCAATCGAGATTAATAGGACGCTGAATCCACAGGTCATCAGTTTCACAAAGAGGAAACCAAAATTAGATGCCTTCTTTGTCAGAGTAATTAATCCAATACAAACGTTCTCTGTATTTGTGGACACGTATAATGTTCACTTTGCAAACTTTTGGCTGCATAGTGGAGCCCACCACTTTTTATGGAAATTTGCCAAGAGCTGGGCAAAGAAGTGGCAGATGGAATTCAACACGGAAATGTCTGAAGTGATTCATTTTGGAAGGTCGAATTTGAATGCAGAATACAGGGGTAATGGCAGGATTCTCGGCAGTGTGGAGGAACAGAGGGATCTTGGGGTCCATGTCCATCGATCCCTCAAAGTTGCTACCCAAGTTGATAAGGCTGTGAAGAAGGCGTATGGTGCGTTGGCTTTCATTGGCAAGGGAATTGAGTATAACAGCTGTGAGGTTATGCTGCAGTTCTATAAAACCCTGGTTAGACCACACTTGGAATATTGTGTTCAGCTCTGGTCACCTCACTATAGGAAGGTTGTGGAAGCTTTAGGGAGGGTGCAGAGGAGATTTACCAGGATACTGCCTGGACTGGAGGGCAGGTCTTATGAGGAAAAGTTGAGGGAGCTAGGGCTTTTTTCATTGGAGTGAAGAAGGATGAGAGGTGACTTGATAGAGGTGTACAAGATGATGAGTGGCATAGATGGAGTGGATAGCCAGAGACTTTTTCCCAGGGCGGAAATGACTATTATGAGGGGGCATAATTTTAAGGTGATTGGAGGAGGGTATAGGGGAGATGTCTGAGGTAGATTCTTTACACAGAGTGGTGGGCGTGTGGAATGCACTACCGATGGTGGTAGTGCAGTCAGATACTTCAGAGACTTTTAAGCGACTCTTGGATAGGCACATGGAGGATAGTAAAATGTAGGGTATGCAGGGTAGATTGATCTTAATAGGATAATAAGTCGGCACAACATCGTGGGCTGAAGGGCCTGTACTGTGCTGTACTGTTCTATGTTCTAGAGTCCTTTAAGCAGACCCCTGGCAATAAGGAAAGCTTGCAGCAAAGGTGGGGCACAGATTGCATGACAGAATTGAAAACAGCCAGCCACAACAATCCAAAAACCTTCCCTCTTACAGAAACAGCTGTCAGACCACTGAGGAAGAAAACGTTAACAAGAAGTTATTTCTAAACCATTTGTCACCCCTTCCTCTGAAACATTAATGTAAAATTAGTTCCTATTCTGCCTTAAACAAAAATACTGGGAAGAACAACACGTAACCGTCAACTTGCCATTACCGAACATTACATAACAATCAGTATCAACATGGATCAGGAACCAGCAATTCATCCCATGGGTAATTATGTCTTCCTTTTGCTAGGATTCAAAGCAGATCATCAGCCACATGTTTCAATGACATAATACATTTTCGAAAGAGTACGCAGGCGGTGACTTGTGCCTTAAGTACAAAAATTCTTGGAAGCCAAATCAACATATCATCTTTCTTCAACCAGATGCTGAATAACAAGGTCCATAATCACCGTGTATTGGTAAAGTTTCAACAAAGGAAAACTATTTGTTTTGGGAATATACCCATACATTGGTTGGTTCTTTAATTTAGTTCAATGTGTTGCTCTGGAATTAGAACTTTATTACCACATTTCAAAATAAAAATATGGTTTGTATTGGTGGGTTTGTATTGGTTAACAGACTGAAATTCTGGACCAACAATATGTATTCATTTGACACTGCTGGTCATCCCAAAGAGAATTAGCAAGGAAAGCACAGTTGCTTTAAAAGTCACGCAAACATTAGAGAATGTAAAATAAAAGATGAATACACTTTGTTCATGTGCCAATCTCTGTTGCCTTGGCCTGACCATGCCCTGATTTGTCCTGTGACAAGTTCTTCAAAGTGTAGCACAAAATGGCAGTGAATCTGTGTAACTTTATGGTGTATGACTTCATAACGTGGAAGGAAGGCGTTGATAACAGGAAATGGTAGATGATTAGAAACAAATTAATTTGAAGCCTTAGGCTCCTTGGTTGGCTTAGTGGTTAGCACTGCTGCCTCACAGCTCCATGGACCTAGACTCCAGCCTTGGATAACTGTCTGTATGGAGTTTGCACATTCTCCCTGTGTCTGTGTGGGTTTCCTCCCACAGTCCAAAGATATGCAGGTTAGGTGGATTACTCCTGGTAAAAACCCCATATGGGATTACAGGGATGGGGTGGAGGGGTTGTCTCTGGGTGGGATGCTCTTTGGAGGGTCAGTGCTAACTCAATGGACTGAATGGCCTCTTTCTGCACTGTAGGGATTTGATGATTCTTAAGGGCACACCGCATCCCATTCTCAGTTCCAGGCAGAGAGATGTACATGATTATTTTCTGATACGACTCAAGATGGAATCTGTTTTAGAGTTTGCTTCCCCATTCCTCACAGAATTGAGTCAATTTTTTTAAACCAGAGGGTGGTTGAATCTGGAACTCAATGCCTGTCAGGCTGGTAGAAGCAGAAACCCTCAATGATTTGGCCAAGCACTGGAAAATTGGTTTACAATAATTAGGCGCTTGGTTTTGACCAGTGCAGACTTGATGGGCTGAAGGGTCTTTTTCTGTGCTGTGGACCTCCATGACATCATGACTCTAATAGGCCAAATTTTGCATTAACATACTAGTCTTCTTCTAAGTCACCATAATATCAATGAAAGTAATTTTAAATTGATAGAATAGATTGTGATTCATCTACATTTAAAAAAAACTCATAATTCTGAGGGTCAAATTTTCCCCTCCCTAGAGGTGATGAGAAGGGAAAATAATTGGGTGACCTTGATTGTCAATTAAAGACCACTTAAGGACCTCACATCACAGCGCCTTCAATTAACCGCCTTCCAGGCAGATGGGAAAGGTGTCTGGTTTCTCACCTAGGAACCAGGACAAACAGTCTGCTTGGTTAGGGGTGTCTCTCCAATGACCTGAATCTGGGGTAATGAGGGACAGCCTCTGAAAGGACCCCCACACATACCACTGACCTCGCCGCCACCCCTCTCCAGATCATTCTATGCCTGCAACATCCGCTCCATGTGACCAAAGGAAAGGACCTGCCTCTGTTAAAGGCCCTGAGGAGTAGGCCTCTACCGATTGTGTCTAGGACCCAGAAGCTTTTGGCCTCTAATTGGCCAGCAGAAGAGGTGAGATGCGTGTGAAAGTGTGGATTTGGATTGATATCAGGGTGCAGGATGGAGGTTACAATCTATTTCTCCTCGAAAGATCACACTTTAGTGAGAACACAGATATTGCAGCAGTTTTATAGGGAGTCTACAAATCCGACAGCTACAAGATAAATTTGCAGATGGATAGAGCCAACAAAATTTGGCAAGTGGTGACAGCGTTGCTCGGTGTTATACAAAGGGATGCAGACCAGGAAGGGTGCAGGTCCGACTGCCTATTGTCTACATGGAATTGGTGAGCTGAGAGTAGAACTGGTTTTGCGTCAGAAAAAATTGGATTGAGGTGGGGAAGCAAATCATAATTCCCACCATTGACTGAGGGTGACCTCACTCCATCTGAATGTGTGCATGTCTGGACAGACAGAAAAAGAGAGGAGGGGCCAGGAAGGTGGAAGATCCTGCCAACATTATCAGTTTGAACTAACGTGTGAGGAATGGCATCTTGAAGGAATCACCGGAGGAAGAGCGGCACTAACCAAACAACACTAAATCATCACTTAGCATCTGCTGAGGGGATAGACCGCAGGGCCATGGGGCACAGGTGGTTAGTTCAGAGCTGGCATGAGGAAATTGGGGGACGGGGGAGCTAGAACTGCCCTGATTCTCTGATTTTTCCAACAGCTGTTCACAGAAAGTGAGCAAAATGACAGTAACACAATACTTTGGACCAGTGTCAAGATCAAGTGATATTTGTTCACCCATTGAAGCCCAAGATGAAAATATGTCCTTAAATTCATTGAGAGGTACTTCCATTGATAATTTGTATTTTGGTTATTTCAGCTTCCCCACACATTGCTCAGTTCATGCTTTCTCTCACTCACAAATGGAAATACATCTGTAAGAATATTACAAAGACTGCACCAGCTCCATTCAATCACAATGAGCATCCCCTTGAACTCTTCTGGGCTGCATGCAAATCATGTCAATCCAACCATTATACACTGTGTTATGTCAAGAAAGAACTGACTATGATGTGCTAATGTCCTCTAGGGGAGAGAATTGCCATCTTTACCCAGACTGGCCTATATGTGACTCCAGCGCTACAGCAACGTGGCTGACTCTTAACTGCCTTCAGGGCAATTGGGGATGGGAAATAAATATGGCCTAGTCAGTAACGACCACACCCTGTGAATGGATTAAAATATTAAAGTATTGAAATGACATAGCTTGTTTGCATTCCAATTCATAGTCTTGTTGTAGAATTTCTGTCATGGCCAGCCTCTGATCTCCTACTGCCTCCTCCAGTTTGCTCTAGGATGCCCATATACATCACAGGGATTAAACATGCTTGCAGCCCTGTTAGCTGCATTATATTGATAAATAGAGAAATTTAACTCTAATGACTGCCAACATGATCCCAATCACTTGAATTTGTTAATGCCATGTGGCACATGGTAATTTCACTTTATCTAGCATATATCTGCAACATCATGCGTAGTACCATAAACACAGCGTAACCACGAGAACATACAGCAGCAAAATGTCGTTGCTAATACTGTGCTGATTACTTTAATGCATGGTCAACTTTCTTGCGACCCTCCTGTAATGCTGGGCCATCTTCAACAGCAAAATGAAAAACATTCAATTTGAATAATAATATCAACCAGCTAAAGAACAAGCTTTCTTCCACTCCAGCCCATGGAATCACAATGATCTTTTAGCAATAAGCTTTTGTAGCAATGGCTTGTTTTTGTTCAACGGTTCCAGGACCAGTGGTCATACTGCCTAATGAGAACCACAACAGTCAATCATTCGGGGGAAAAAAAACTCATACTTGGGTTTTGGTTCTTGGTTTTGCAAATATGAGCCTACATTAATTGTGGCCGAATACTTCAAATTAAGAAGAGAGGGTTTAAATGTTGGTTGTTCATTTTGCTGACCTTCACAGCAGTTTCCTATTTGTACCTCATGGCTGCTTAACAAGCGTCACATGCTGGTAGGTTAATGAAATCCAGCAGGCAACAGCTGCTAGGAAGATACAAAGACAAGAGTAGAACAGAGAACAGAGTCTATTGAGAATTATAGCATTTGGCAATAACAGCGTGTCCAAGAACATAACTCTTCCTGAAACATTTGACATAGAACAACATTTTTCTAACAAAGGTACTTTGATAGGGCTAGATGAGGGCTTTAACGTAGCATATGAACGTGATAATTGACACCAGTCCAGTGGGTGAGATATATACAGTGCATGGCAAAGGAATAAAGCAGCTAATATTACTGGCCTATTGTTGGATGCCCACTAAATTAGCATCCAAACCTTTTTAAGTGCTTGGCTCAGTGATGGAAAGTGACACAATTTAGCCGAGTGTAACGGATTTGAGAGGAATGCTGTCCCACAAATAAACTGAAATTAGATCGGAATTTTATATGACCATACAACTCACAAATAGTGGAAGAATTTACAGATGGCCCAATTAATGGAAAATCTGACTATACATATCTCCAAACTGTTCTATAGATATCTGTCAGTAACTGTATAAAATACTTAAGAACTGAAAAAAAAGTATCGTAATTTCTTTTACTGTCATTTATTAGGTCAAGAAATTGCTACTAAACTACATGCACAGATCTCTACTTTTTTGGAAGCATTATAAATACAATATTACTTTAATTAGTCAAATCACCCATCTCAAAAATTACCGAGTGTTTGATTTAGCCGATTAAAACAAAAAGTCTTCTTCAAATGAATTTTGAAGCTGCCAGAGAGAAGGAAGTGCTGGGAAATTTGGAATCGTTCCCAATGACTGTACCCTTGTCGGGACCAAGTACTCAGGAGATATACAGCATTGACTGCAAACAGAATAAAATGTCTCCTTTCTGAATACTGCCTGATGGAAGTTTCCAAATAATCCCATCCTCAGAACAGCATTATTGTAGAAAATGGCACTGTAAATGGCTATGTAAATACTGAGTTCGTTACGAGCAGTTTCAGGTCACTATCCACTATGAAACTGATCTGTAATTTGTGGAAAGCATTTATATACATATAAGAGAAAGAAGACATAAATGTAGTTGGGTTTGGCTGGAATTCAAATACAGTGTTAAATGGAAAACACCCTAATCCAAAGGTTCTCAAACTGGGATCTTTTGACACCTAAAGGGTCTACTGAGAAACTCCAAGGGTTGCACAAGATAATGTGGATATGTTTACCAAGTACAGCCAACCTTATGGGTGGATGTGATGTGGTCAGGGCTTGGATCTCATCAAGCCTGCATGTAAGCCTTGCACTCCATACTGTCTGTCACTCCTCAAGACACTGCTTCTTTTGGCTAAAGAGCGACAGGGTGGCTCAGTGGTTAGCATTGCTGCCTCACAGCACCAGGGACCTGGGTTTGATTCCAACCTCAGGTGACTGTCTGTGTGGAACTTGTACATTCTCCCTGAGTCTGTGTGGGTTTCCTCCGGGTACTCTGGTTACTTTCCACAGAAGATGTGCAGGTTAAATGGATTGGCTGTGCTAAATTGCCCATTGTGTCTAGGCATGTGCAAGCTAGGTAAGATAGCTATGGGAAATGCAGGTTGACAGGGATAGAGTGGGATGGGATGCTGTTCAGAGAGGTGGTGTTGACTCAATGGACTGATTCACACTGTAAGGATTCTAAAGGTTCTGAACAGAATGATTATGGCAAACAGCAATGGAGTCAGCAGACTACTACATTGGTACACCGTCCCTCAAGGGTACAAATAAAGCTTTGAAACAAACTTCAGAATATCCTTCATCTGATCTCCCAGTCTTGCGTAACTCAAATGCTATTTTTAATTACATGGGACTTTCACGGGTATTTTTGGAGATCACATTTTGTTGTTCCATCTGCACATTTCCCTGAGAATAAAAGCATGTTACTTTTTAATACAGAAGGTTTTACAAGGGTCATTGTTAAACATCACAGCAGGGATAGACACACTTCACATTGAGAAGTGAGAACTCCCAAATTACAGATAACTACCTGTTTCCATTAAAAGCATTATTAAAACACATTTTACACAGAGCTACCCAGTTGACAGAAAAGCAAAGGTGCCTTTAAAAGAGAAAAATACTGCAGTGAACCTGCTTCAAATTCCATACATTACCACCACTGACAAGAATGAGATTCATAGCAAAATGTAGGAAAATAATTTAAATAAATCATGGGCCAATGACAGTGTGTCCCTTTAAAATTATCATTTTTCCATCTCACAAAATAACAATTTTTCCTTTGGCAACCTGCATTTCTAATAAGACTAATGTTCAGGATTACCTTTAAAGTAACCTTAAATAGATAATCTCCGGACAAAAGATATAAATGGCACAAAGAGAGGGAACTTTTCCACAGGACAATGTGTGGGGAGGACAAGGTACAGCCATGGAATAATTTTACAAGAAATCATATCGGATGTGATATTTGACCTGTGAACACCTGAAATAGCCACAGAACAAAAGGAAATGTCCCTTTCCCCTGTCAGGGTCATTTCTCCCAAAGTACAAACCTTTACACTTCTTTCTTGTGTTAAACAAACGATGAGCTCATTCTCTTTTTGTTTCCATATGATGATAATTATAAAAACATGTTTTTGTACCAGGCCACTCTGGGGAACTTTCCAGTAGCTTTCCGCAATATTTTGACAGTCTGGAGTGAATTGAGGGAAGTGATCCAATTTCAGATTTTATGATACAGCACCATTCTATCGTAATGCACCGCATGCATCTTAGCCCTGATTACCAGCAATCACAGAATTTTAAAAAGGAATCAGTAATAATTAATTTCAACTATTAACATCTCATAATTTCCAAATGATGCAAAACTCACTTTGTAAACCTGTTTTTAATTTTCGTAAGTTCTGAATAAGGGTCACTGGACTCTAATGTTAACTCCGTTTTCTCTTCACAGATGTTGCCAGACCTGCTGAGTTTCTCCAGAAATTTCTGTTTTTGTCTCCAGTATCTACAGTTCGTTTGCATATTTTAAAATAAAACTTGTGTTACCCAGCACTATGTTGTCAGTTGATCAATTTCAGGGTTTTTTTTTTGTTTATTCCACAGGGCCAGCTAGTAGTTAGACTCTGCAACCACTGAGAGAGAGAATACTCCCAGGCAGACAGAATGGGAAATATTGACATTGTGATTCACACACAATGTAAACCAATGAGTTTTGATAACAGCAGGTTATGTAGACAGGAAGCATAGCGTACACAAGAGGTTTGGCAATGGGAAGCAATTCAATTGGTTGGCTGGAACCAGCTCAACTGGTCATCTGGTGTTGTTGTCCAAATTCACCCACATTCATGGGTCCCCTTTCTGATCTCACCTTGTCCATGGAAACCGCCTCCAGTCTCCCTACCTCCACTAAGCTGCTGAACACCTAAGTTTCCTTCCTATCACATAAACAGATCTCTCTTCTTCGTTATTGCCTCTTTCTGCTTAAAAGCTGCTGTGATTACCCCTTTCCTCAAAAAGCTTTGATTTTGCTGCCCTTACAAACTGCTGACAAATTTCCAATCTTCCCTTCCTCTTAAAAGGACATGCTGTCACATCCCAAATCCATGTCCATCTTTCCAACAGCTCCAAGTTTGAACCCCAAGTTTCTGCCCATCACAGTACCAAAATAGCACTGATCAAAATTATACATGGCATCCTATGCAATGGGGCAAAGGTTGAGAAGGTCAAAACCATTGTTTTTGGTATCTGCTGTAACCTCCATCATTTTCCGTCTCAACTATCTGAGGCTGAAGCAGACTAATCTCAATTTTGGTGTTCCATTTGACCAATGTATCCATGCTACAGCTGCCTACTTCACTTCCATAACAGCACTCAACTCAATCTGCCTCAGCTCATATGCTTTGAAAACTTGATTACTGACTTGATTACCTCTGCTCTCGACTATTCCAATGAGATCATCTAGTTCTGGTCTCTTGATTATCCCTGTTTTTAATTACTCCATTGTTAGCAACCCTAACTTCAGCTGCCAAGTACTAATCTCTGGTCTGTCCTGCCTAAATCTCTCTACCTCTAAGTTAGTCCTTAAAGCCAGGCTTTTAGTCATCTGTCTCAAAATCTCCTTACAAAGCTTGGTGCTGAATTTTATTTTAAATAGACTATCTACGTACATAAGAACTAGAAGGAGGAGTTGGACATTCAGTGTTTTTTTTAATTTGTTCATGGGAATGTGGGTGTCAATGGCCAGGGCAGCATTTATTGCCCATCCCTACTTACCCAGAGGGCAGTTAACTGTCAACTACATTGCTGTGGGTCTGGAGTCACATGTAAGGATAGCAGTTTCCTTCCCTAAAGGACATTAGTGAACCAGACCTTTCTGACAGACAGCAATGGTTTAATGGTCATCATTAGACTCCTAATTCCAGATATTTATTCCACCATCTGCCATGGCAGGATTCAAACCTGGGTCCCCCTGAACATTACCAGGGTCTCTGCATTAATGGTCTGGCAATAATACCAAGTGGCCATCACCTCTCTAGCCTGCTCCACCATTTAATAAGATCCAATAATTTAACAAGTTCATCTGATTATGGCTGAAATCCACATTATCTCCTACCCTCAATAACCTTTGACTTGCTTGTTAGTTGAGAACTTAACTCTGCCTTAGAGGTATTCAATGACTCTGTCTCCATCTGTATATGGACTCAAATTGTTCCTGCTGTTGTATCTTTTGTGCATCCCTGATTGCCTTACCTCGCTAATAGTGATTGTGTATTCTGTCGCCAAGGTCCCTAGGTACCAGGAATTCCTCCCGAAATCTCTCTGCCCCTCTATCCTCCTCGAGAATTTCTGTAAAATTATCTGAAAATTCTCTTACTCCGTTACCGGGATGTTTTTGGTCTTGTTGTTGTGGTCAGTCTTAGGGATTGATTACACTCAAGAAAAGCTCAAATGAGAAAACAGCAGTTAATAATCATTGTCTCCTCACGATATCTGAATAATAATGCTACAAGGTTTCAATTGTACTCTTGGCCTCAAAAGACTGTGAAACACCCTTATTAAAATTCACTGAAAGAATTGCACATGTTCTGAATAGATTATAGCGGTTGGTAATACATTATGACATTTTTTCCACTTGTGAGACCAATTTAATTCCGATGCATGCCAATCACAGGATACCAAGTTGATTTGAGGACTATTTATAACATGTATGTGAGTCACGACACATCATTTCCATTTTCTCAAACTTTTATGTTCAGTATACTGAACAATTTTCCAAGAAAGAATAATGAAAAAGAATGATTTGCACTCCTCACTACCTTCAATTCTACTCGCTTCCTGCCAGAACGCCCATTTCCTGTTGTCATAGTAACCACACAAATTCACACAAACTATTTTTGCACACACATTTAAAGCCGAATTCAAAACTTACCTGATGGATAAAACGTACAATACGAATAATCTTTACAGTACATTGTAAAATGGATTTAAAATAAAAGAACAATATGTACAAAGAAGCCAACAGGAATAAAGTACAGGTGATCTCGACAACTCAAATAGCCTGAGCACTAAGACAAGCAAGCTGGCTCACAACATCTAGTGAATGCAACATATATCTGTCCCCGAACCAGGACTACATTACACATCATAGAAGCATTAATGTTTAGGGACTCCTGCAATGCACTGGCGGTATCCCTGCTCTGATTCAGGAGGCCTGAGTTTAAGTCCCACCTGTTCCAGAGATGTGTAACAACATTGCTGAACAAGTTGATTACAAAAAAATTTCCTTTTTTTTTTGGGAAGCATCAATTTACGTGCAATCAGTTAAGTCAAAAGAAACACAGAAGTTAGTTTGCTAACGTTACAGCAGCTTTTAATTCAAACATTCAGGAAACTCTCCTAAAGATATATGATGTAAGCATTATAGGAAATGGTGGAGTATAATCATTACAATATGCTTATTCTTTCAGTAAGTATACTGCAATGTGAACTTCTATTTACGTCTTCAACGTACAAAAAGGACCCAGTTCTCCATGGAGATGCAATCAAACACAAAAGGAAATGAAGAGGTTATTTAGCCAAATGACCAAATGATTAGTCAAAATGTTTTAAAGAGGTGTTTAAAAGGAAGTGAGGTTAGTGCAGAAATGGAGGGTTTGGTTCAATGTACCCGAGTGTACGGCCTAGATTCTTGGGAGCACAACTGCAAATGGTGGGACAAAGGAGGGTGGGAGTGACAGGAGGAGAGACAACAGTCAGAGCAATGGAGAATTCAGCTGCGCATTCTAAGGCTGGAGGAGGTTACAATGATAACATGGGCAAAGCCATGAAAAGGATTGAGACAAAATGTTAATAGTTTTAATCTAAAATGATCAAAGAAAATTGAAACCGATGAAACCAAATGTTGGCCAATTAACACACAGAGTGAGACTGGGGCTGGATATCACATGCCCCGACTGGGAGGGTTTTTGGTAGGGCAGGGGAACATGTAAAACTGATGATATGCAGTCTAACACCTTCCCACCTGCCTCAGAGTTCACTCCCATGATGCTGTGATGCTGACATCAGCAGTCCACAATACTTAAATAAATAATTAAGGATCAATTGAGTTAGTTGGCACTCAATATGTTAATAATACTTCGTGTTCCATCACCAAAGCTTTACAAATTGCAGAATGACCAAGCACCTTGTTGGCAAAATGAATGGTTTCATTCCTATTCAGACATAAGCATTACAGTTCAGTAACCAAGGTATTAGGATAATATCATTCATTGCGTGACATAGAAGAAGGCAAGAGAAAGGCAGATCATTCATAGGAGCAACAGTCATGGGCCAAAGAGTTGTAACAACATGGAAGGAGGCCAATCAGCCCATTGAGTCCATGACATTTCTTTGCAAATAAATCAGTCCTATTCCATCACTCTATCTCCACATAACCTTGTAAATTCATTTCCCTCAACTGCCAGTCCAGCTTTCTGTTGAAATCGTTGATCATCTCCATTTTCACCTCCCTCTTGGACAGCAAGTTGCAGCAGTTACTAAACTATCTTCCCCTCCTCCACGAGATGGGGGTGAGGTAGAGATTGATCATGTTAGCAGACATATGGAATCCAACATGTTTTTCAATTATTTTGCTGATGGACACCATGCAACTTAAGAAATAGGTGCGCAGGAAGGTCAGATCTTCCATCAAGCCATGAGTTTCTATGTTAAAGCTGCTATGCAAGCATGAGCTGCCTTTGAGCCTCTACCAGGCATGTCTTATCAAAAGACCTTTACATGACCTAAGCTCCTGTGACATGTACCTGGGAAAAGTGCTGATGGCCTCCATATTTAACAGATGTGAACTTTGTTTGAATTCTTCATTTTCTGAGTTAATCTGAATGACATGACGCGAGGATCTGCTGTACTCAGGACAATGCTGCCTGCAGTGTGAGCACATTAACTTGGGAAAGCAGCCAATGTTATCCCATATGTTTATCAGCTGAAGCATCCAGCATGAAAAAAACAACACAAAATGACCTCTTGGATGAACCCATTACAGAGCATTTGCAAAATGGTTGAACAATATCAAACCTTGAATGATTGCGAATAGTATCAGGGCAAAAGCAACATAAAGCCAACCAAGAACTGGCAGGAGATAAACTGGCCTCATACTTGGAACTTGCTAATGTTGAGAATTTGTTTAGCTTCATGCTGGGAATATTCTGGCAGTTTTGTGAGCTGGATTCATTTCATAGGAATTCAGAATTGGAGCAGTTGCCTATTTATAATGTGCATTGTCAAACATACTGAACATCAAAAATAGTTTTAATAAACGTTCTCTGGGCCACATAAATGTTCATATGCATAGAACAGCAAGAATGAATGATATTGTTAAACACCGTTTACAATGGATCAATCATCCTACTAAATTTTAACCAGGATTTCACTCACTAAATGGGAAAACATGCATTTGGACTGTTGGGTCAGTGCATGTTCATCCATTATTTTTTAGTTAGAAGCAAAACAATCCTGAAGCTGGTATTCTAGCCAAAAATCACATGAAAACTAAACAATCATGCCACCAGAGCTAATTGCATGGGTGTGCTTTAGCATCATGTCGCAATGTTTCAGTAGGTGGTAAGGTCAGATCCTACAATAGCCACAAACAGGCCAATCCTTGGTCTATATTTAATGCACCACCATTTTCGCTGATGAGCAACATGAGAAACATTTACTGAACCAAATACAATGAGTGTTAAAATGACCTTGCTAAGATGTCAAAATTGTCCAAATGCTACAAAAGTTACATATTTATTCAGAAGCCTACCATCTGAATCGTAGCCTCATCCCAACCACACATGCTATGAGTAAGGTCTGCTCCATAAGTCTAAGGCTGAATCATTTTGGCCAAGTCTGAGCTGGGTTGAGGTATTCTGGAGGGATTTTCTCCATGAGGCTGAACAAGTTTTCTCGCTGGTTGTTACCGAATCTGCCTCATTAACTACCCACCCCCCAGCTTTATCGTCCCACATGTCCAATCCCATCTCAACGTTAACACACACTATTCTCAGAACAATTCACCACTCAACAACTATCTATCAAAAGACCAGCATCCCTTGTACCCATGCAATTTTAGAAAGATCCCTGTGCACCCGGTCAAGCATTGGCAATCTGGCACTGCCCCTCATTGACAGCCTGGCACAGCAATCACAAAGCCTCACTGCCAATGACACAGAGCCAGTATGGCTGGCACTCCCTCATATATACAACCCTTTCTCTCATTGGTGTTAACCACCATACCACATACTTTTCATGTCTATATCTACTATCCTATTTGAATGCTCTCTAAGTCAGCGCTACTCTTATTGTCACTAGCAGTCGTCTCTCCGTAATGAGAGCAGCCAATGATTGGTTCAGTCTATGGTGACTTTACTTCTACCTTTGCTCTTTCCCCATTGTGCACTACAGACCATCAGCTTGTCACTGTCCAGTGAGGGAACATCACATCAAGACATCACAAGAAAACACAAATAAAACCAACACAGGCTGACATTTGTTCTGACAATGCAAACCAGATTTCCGCACCATGACAAATGACAATTGTACAATACACAGCAGTCTGCTTCACCGTGCTCTCATCTATTGGAACCGGGTGTCAGTCAGGTCCTGTCTGGTCTATAGCACCAGATGCAGCTGAGCTCCGTCATAGACAAGGAGAGTTTCTTCCTCCCAATGTTCTTGCCCTCCTCTTAGTAAGACTGTTGTCATTCTCTCAGGTCCTCAGTATCCAGCACATCATCTCATAGACTGCTCCAATAGTGCAGAGTATAGCGCACCAGGATGATGTCTCACACTCTGTCAGGACTAGACTGGACAGCTCCACCAAACTGATGCAAGCAGAAAAACCATATCTTCAGCGGCCCCACCATCTGCTCTACCACAACCCCACTGACGCGTGAGCAGCATTGTATCAGCTCTTTGTATCCGTCCAGGGATAATGCAATGGGGTCATAGTGAGGCCATTTTCACAGAGATCCCCCAATACCCAGCATCCTTGTGAGACCCACGGGATCCTCAAACATACCAGGTACACGCGAGTGCTCCAGGATGTACCAGCTTCCAGGATAGCGGGCACACACGTACAGGAAGTGGCGACGGTAATCACAGGTCAGCTGTATGTTAAATGAATGACAGTCACACCCGCTGATGAATTCTGCAGCATTGTGATAACACTCTCTCAGTGCCACATGTGTGCAGTCGATGATACCCTGTACCTGGGGGAAGTGGGCTGCAGCATCATAAGGGAATGAAGCAAAGCATTATGAGTTTGCACAGAGGGAACCACGCACGTCCTGATCCATTTGTCAGTGCACAGCCCTATCCAGCACACCCTGGGAGGAGCCAGAAACCGGGAAGTTCAGTGTGGCACTGACCTGCACAGTTACCAGAAAAACAATGGCCTCCCAATCCAGCATCTGGCACAGTCACAGTGTCCCACGAGGACATGTACAGAGCTTGAGTAAACACTGTGCTTCACGCATTCCCAGGAAATAGAGTTGAGACCATAAAGCTCTGGGTCTCTTGTGGACCCCGAACATTCTAAGGGGCTCTGCAGCAATGACCTCTCCCAGAGCTGGGTGCTCCTCCTCAGCCAGACCAGGCTGCTGCTACTCCAAGGCTCTCTAAACCCATTACAAACTCCCCCTTATCCCCACACAGGCTGACAAAACATAAACAGAAAAAGAAATATGGATGGAGTCCACAGTCTTTGTTAACAGTGCCTTGCTGATCCAAAGGTTTCTCCTCATTCTTCCTTTTCCCACTGGTTTGCAAGAGGTGCAGGGTGGCTGCTTCGTTTATGAATGGTCTCTGAGTTCTCCAATTCAAAGTCACAACTGGCAGCATCTCCTGAAGGAAATACAGGCGAGTTCTTTAGTAGCTTCCTGCAGAGAAGCAGGAGTATTTTTGGCTGCTGCAGGCCTGCTGGCTTCTCTTCTGCTCTGACTAGCTTCTCTTTGTCTTGGTCAGAGCCCAAGTTGTTCAGCTATCCAACAACCAATCACATTGCTATTGGCAGGTAGGGGACCTTTGTTCTTAAATAATTAGTGCTTAATCTACATCAATCAGCTTTGTTTGTAAGCAAGCCCTCAGATCCAGCAGCTGATTTGACCAGATACTCACTCAGACTGCCATATTGCTCAACGTCTAGTTTGTTTGGTGATATGAACATGTATGAGGTGATTTCAGCCATTATCAAGGTGTCCAACAAACAATAATTTCCTTTTAATTAGCAGCTTGCCACTGGCTAGCAAGAAACTCACCAGGTCACTTTGTAAGATGCATAAAAGGTAGGACAAGATTCTCCCACTGCTGAGGTAGGACTTCCTGTCCAATTCCACCATTAATCTCACCGTAGCCCGATGTCGTGATTGGAACGAGGGCCAGGTGGATCTCATTAACTATGAGGTCCCTGATTGGGGCTGTTAACCTGGGCCAATCAGGGAGCCTTGGCTGATAGATATTAACAGGAGATTTGGAGAGTCTCCTCATCCTAGAGGGACTGGCTCGTCAGAGCCCATGTACTGTGCTCATGTAACTAAAGGGATACCAAGCAACGGGATACCGACCTCTGTGCACTTATTTCACCCGCATCACTCGGACTCCAATACGATTAGACCCCAAGTGATTAATGTATTACTTATTCTCTTCATCCTCTTTGAGTTAATTGTTGAAAGAACTAAAAAGATGACAAGATGATAGAAACAGAAAGAACCGTGGATGCTGTAAATCAGTAACAAGAACGGAAGCTCAGCAGGTCTGTCAGCATCTATTCTGACGAAGGGTCACTGGACCCAAAACGTTAACTCTGATTTTTTTTTCATCACAGCTTCTGCTAGACCTGCTGAGTTTTTCCAGCAATAACAAGACGATTGGTGTTTTACACAGCAATTTATTATGATCTAGGATACAACACGATACCTGGAAGGAGTTTCAATATTAAATTTCAAAAGGGAGTTGGATAAATACTTGGCAAGGAAAAAGAAATGAGAGCTACACAGAAACAAGCAGTGAAGCTGGACGAATTGGACATTGCTTTTCCAAAGAGCCAGCACAAGCTGAATGCTAAGCTATAAGAAACCATGATTCTTTTTGTCATCTCTCACATCTCTGTATTTACCTTGTCCTTTTCACAATCTATCGTTTGTGGAATGCACAAGTATTCTCTCCAAATCCAAAGTGTCAAATATCAACCCACAGCAACAGATCAGTACCTTGTTCAGGTCAATAAGTAAATTTAAATTTGGTTTTGGACTTATTATTTATCAGCAATGACCACATTAATGTTGTTCAACTCAGCATCCAGTGTGCAATGCACAATTAAGTTTGCACATGTGGTGTAACTTTGGATGAACTTTTCTGTACTATAAGGTGCTATAATAATGCAAGCTGTTGTTGGGCTGTTAACATTCGGTACTTAGCTCTGGAGGTCTAAGTCAGCTTTCCATTAGACATTTTAGATAATGAATGACTGAATTAACAAATGTAATTAACAGCAAAATGGGAAGAACTCCATCAGATAATTTAAATTAGTTGTCCTTGAATTAAAAGTAGAACCTTTCCATCTTTGTAAAAAACAATTTGAAATGGGTTTGGCAGGCAGGGGGAGGGAGGTGGATGTTACATTGCACCTGGGGGCTATCCATTCACTGAATGAAAAATCACTGTAGAAAACATGCTTGATTCAATTTTCTTTTTGTCTCTCATTTAAATCTGTCATCAAATCAGAGCCAGAACCACACAGAAACCGAGAGGCCTTGAAATTCTTCCAAGAACTAATCATGAACATTTTGCAGAAAATCTTTTGTCCGCCTTTTAATGAGGGCATTAACCATTTAAAATGAAGGGACTAACACCAGTGGTAGAATTGCAGACAAAGCCATTTTGACTGAATCCATTAAGTTGTCACCCACAACTATTCTTCAATAGGTCCATGATGATGGCTTTGGGAACTAGGCCCTAATAGGCAGCAAAGACTGGCACCTTGAACAAGGCTGAATTTCACAGATGATAACAGAAACTAAAAGGAAGATATTCCACTGGCACAGTAGACTAAATAAGACTGGAGTGTCCAAGAAAATTAGATGCATTCCATATGATTAGACTGCACCAATCACCTTCAGTTCACACAGAATGGTTACAGTACAGAAAGAGGCCATTCAGGCCCGGCACGGGCAAATCAACTAGTCCCAACAGCAGCCAATATAATGCTTCCCTCTTGTCAGGTGTTATTAATGCATCATTTCCATTGCATGCTATACAGAATTAAGAAAAAGTAGTCAAAAGCTCCCCAAATGTTCTTCACAACGGATTATGCAGGATTCAACGTGTAAAACAAAGACATATTCATTTAAATTAAAAGAATTAACACCCACTGAGTTTATGTCAGGTGTTCATCCAATTCCCTATGGAAAACCAAAGCCTAAACCTACAGTGTTGGAAGAAGTTAACACTTTAAAGTAGAAACTTTACTGATGGTACCAAATGGCCATAAATGTAATGTTACTGTGAATTAATTTGTATTTTGTTTAATAAAATACAAATACAAATTACATGTTGCTTTGTGGTAATCTTGGCAAGCATATTTCAACTTCTCAAATTGTGTCTGATATATTCCTCAGATAAATCTTTTATGAAGATGTGATACAAGGGAACTTAATACTAAAAACAAAATGAAATGCTACATCAGCAGGGAAGGTAGTGGCTTGGCAGTGATGTCACGGGACTGGTAATCAGAAGCCCAGGTTAATGTTCTGGGGAACTTGGGGATGTGGATTTGTATCCCACCATGGCAGATTGTTAAATTTAAACTCCATAAAAATTTAGAGTTAAATAAAACAGCTGAATTACGAACTTGTAACCAATGTCAATCATCGTAAAACTCCATCTGGTTCACTAATTCTCTTTAGGGAAAGATGGAAGATGTCCTTACCTGGGAGTTCAGCATTGCGGTAGATTCTTAACTCCCCAGTTTGGGATAGGTAATAAATATTGGTTTAGTCAGCGAAACCCACATCCAATGAACAAATTTTTAAAAAGAAATTAATACCATCAGGAGGGAAATAAAAGCTGCAATAGATCATAAAGATTCAGATAAAAAGGATGATCACAGATTGAAATTCCAGAGAGAAAAACAAAGCTGGCGAATACTGGACTTTTCATAAAAATGTAAGTAGTTCTGGAAAGCTGACTGAATTCCTGGTCTGTATCAGAGATAAAAGGTACTGCAGATGCTGGAGAATCCAAGATAACAAGCATGGGGCTGGATGAACACAGCAGGTCAAGCAGCATCATAGGAGCAGGAAAGCTTGACGTTTCGGGCCTAAACCTTTCATCAGATTTGATTCAGCACAATGCACAAATAATGTTTCTAAAATTAAATGCGATGAATAATTAAATGAGTAATGGTTTCCATTGATGTGTTAACAATGCACCATTTCCATTGCATGTTGTATGCAATTCAGAAAAATAACTCAAAGCTCCTCAAATGTTCTCCAGAATTGATTATGCAGGATTCTACATGTAAAACAAAGATATATGCATTTAAATAAAGAGAATTTACATCCACCGAGTTTCTGTAAACAGACAACAGTATAACAGCTGTTAGTTGAACAATTTGCCAATGCATTAAAAAAAACTGAAGTTTAGATAGTTTTAAATCAACCTGTTTGGACATGCTATGACACACTTTTGGAGTAGGTTGCAGTTAAATACAGGTCTCCTGGCTTAGAAATAGGGGCACTAGAGTCATTGAGTTATACAGCATGGAAACAGACCCATCGGTCCATCCCGTCCGTGCCGACCAGGTATCCTGAATTAATCTAGTCCCATTTGTCAGCATTTGGCCCAGATCCTTATAAACCCTTCCTATTCATGTACCCATCCAGATGACTTTTAAATGTTGTAATTGTACCAGCCTCCACCACTGCCATGTCAGCTCATTCCATGCACACACCACCCTCTGCATGAATAAGTTGCCTTCAGGTCCCTTTTAAATCTTTCCCCTGTCACATTTAACCTATGCCCTCTATTTTTCACTCCCCTAGCTGGGGAAAAAGACCTTGGCTATTCACCCTATCCAGGCCCCTCACAATTTTATAAACCTCTATAAGGTCACACCTCAGCCTCCAACACTTCACGGAAGATGGCCCCAGCCTATTCAGCCTCTCCCTTTGGCTCAAGTCCTCCGACCCTGGCAACATCCTTGTAAATCTTCTCTGAACCCTTTCAAGTTTCACAACATCCTTCCTATAGCAGGGAGACCAGAGTTTAACACAGTACTCCACAAGTATTGGCCTAACCAATGTCCTGTACAGCGGCAACATGACATCTCAGCTCCTATACTCAATGCACTGATCAATAAAGGCAAGCGTACTAAACATCTGTCTCTCCTGCGATTCCACTTTCAAGGAATTATGGACTCGCACCCCAAGGTCTCTTTGTTTGGCAATACTCCTCAGGACCCTAACATTAAGTGTATAAGTCCTGCCCTGATTTGACTTTCCAAAATGCAGCACCTCGCATTTATCTAAACTAAATTCCATCTGCCACTCTTTGACCCTGCTGCTGGATCATGAGAGCCCTCCCCTACCACAACTGAAGTTTATTACATTGACAGTAATTTGCTTTATAAAATAATGACAATGATGGCTTGACAATAAAATCTGAAAATCTGTGGAACACATAATTACTTGTAACTAAATATTTCAGGTTATTCCAAAAACAAGTTTTGAACATACAAGGACCCATAATGCTATTACAAAACACTCATTGACTAAAAAGAAAGAAATCTCTCTCCAGTGATTAAAGACTTACTCTAAAAGTGACACTCACTTTAAAAGGGGAGTATCATTCTGCTGGCAAGCATTTGCCCTAGATCTGTCCTTGGCATTTAGTATCGGGCTAAATAATTAATTTTCTCAGTATTCCATTTCACAAGGCTCCACCAATCTTCCACCTTCTCCATATGGGAATTAGCTACATTGGAGAAAATGATATAGAACAGGGCAGCATTACAACTCTGAGCATAGTGACTGCCTTTCTCAAACCAATTAGAAAATATATCTTCTTTTAACACAATACTGCACTAAATTTTGTTTCTTCACTAAGATGTTGAAATAATAATTTGTATTAAAATATTGTTCTTGAAATTTAAGCCACTGAATCATCTAGTGAAACTGGCATGCTTCTTTAATGCTTTGGGTGGTTTCTGAATTCTTTGGCATTAACCAGCTGTAATGCATTGTTTTGTACCCACGCAATTTAATCGTAACGTTGGAATAGTGTGTTTACTTAGCTCCTTGCAAAGGTTCACTAGGCAATACAACACGCAGTCGGGGGTAACTGGAGAAAATTGTTATTTTTGTTCATATATCTTCAAGAAACAATACTGTGTTGCCCAACTGAGCCTGGTTTCTGAGTCAGCTGTCCAAAAATTGCTAAGATATGAATCAACTGCGATTTCATACCTGCCCACTTTTCTCTGTGTTGTGTAACTGGAAGGCAACAGCTATGAAGGTTTTCAAAGGATTTTCTTTGTCAACTGAGAACTTAAACAACGGTTTATCCTGCCTCTTCCTGCCCTATCATCATTCCTTATGGTAGATCCAGCATAAATACCCTCCTGCATTAGGATCTGCCGAACGGTAAAACAAAATTATAATTTCAAGAATCACTTGCTGCTTTCCTGGCTGTTTCTATTCACTCTCTAATGTTTATTCTTGGAAAAGAAAAATCAGGGGACATGTAAATATTCATTTTCAGGAGGTAGTCAATGAAGAGGCTGGTTAAAAAGTTCGGGCGTATAATCTGAGGGAAAATGTGACGGCATGGGTAGCAAGTCGGTTGGCTGACACAAAACAGTAAATGATGGTTGCTCAGACAAGAGAAGGTTTGCAAATTAAGTGTTCTCAGAAGTCAGTACTGGGCCCCACATCGACATATGTTGCTAATAACACACAAGCAGGTTTGGTGAACAATAAGTACTAAGACAAGTCTTCAGCAAGGCAGGCATATCAGCAGAATGGGTAGACAGGCTCCATTTCACCTGAAAGACAGCAGGATAATTTAGATCCTAACTGGTTGCTCCTTAGTTTGCTGTTTATCTACCCATGAGCAGGTAAATAAAAAGTTAAATATGATAGGGTCAAGTAGTCAGGGCCTCTTAGATGGCCTATTGGGTATGCAAGGACATTGCCCATGGCAGTGCAAATGAAAACTCCAGCTTCAATGATCTCTTAGGCTGCTGCAAGGTGGAAATCTCCATTAAGATGGCATCCTCCCCATGCAAAGCATCTACATTCTGCCACCAGCAAAGTGTCGACAGCCCCTTAAAACTGTCTTTAATAATACTATAAAAACTTGGGCCCTTTAGTTATCAAAGGCGACAGTAAACTTTTGTCTTCAAGTCATTCTCTTCATCTCCAATTTCAATGCTCTCTCATTGAAAATACCAGCTTCACTTGGTTTACCAACAGATTAATGATAAAAGCTGCAGTTTGTACTCATTCACTTCAATAATTATATAAAGTGACCCATTAAGACAAACAGACCTTGCTGTCTGAAGCGTAGCTCAGTGACAATTTAAGATTGAATACATTAGCGCTGTGCCTGAGATCAAGCACAACTACAGATTGTTACACTGACTGAGGGTGATGACCCAGTATTGACTGCTTCTTAATATGTAGGCAAACAAGCATGGCTTGTTGTCCCGATAGTAATTCTTCTAATCGCTAATACACAAAATATACAGCAGGGATGCTTGGATCAAATGTTTCTGTGAGACAGAAACTATCACAGTTCTCAAAAGGTTCAACTATAATTATTGATTGCCCTGCTGAATCCCACAAAGCTAGAATAGAAGCTTGGTATATTACAGTTTTAATGATACGATCTCCATTGTTGATGGGACCTATTCCAGTGCATTGAACTCATTATGATGAAGCTTATAAGGAGATACAAGGTCCTGCAATATCACCAAGTCAGTGTGACTCAGGAGTTCTTTCATTGTAAAGATGGTCATGTTCTACTCCTCTAAAAACTTTTCTTGATTCCATGAAAATTACAAAGGTTTTAGAGGTGTCATGAGTCATGATATGAATGAGGAAACCTTTTGAAACCTATACTCTTCCAATCACACCCCATGACCTTTCTTTCTGCTGTGTCAAACTCTGTCCCCAATCCATACCACACCCCCATGCATTCTTGTCCAGGCACACAGATATCTATTAGTCTGTTGAAACACCGGAGCCCCAGAAAACTATTTCTACATTGACAACTCTGACTTTCTGATCCCTGCTGTCAATTGTGCAGTGTTCATTCACAAATGATTAACGGGCTTCAAGTGCTTGCAGAATCAGATATTCATACTTTAAAGCATTTGGATTATTGACACATCCACTACCCTGTAATTAAGTCACTTATTTTTAGTTATTGTGATGTTATGAATGAATGTGTGTTTGAAAAGCTTTATTTTGCCCATATTTTTGTCACAAAGGGCCTAATTAGTTGTATAGAATTCAATGTGGGTGAATGGGCATGGAAGTGTCATAGCCTACCATGGGGTCAATGGGTATGATTGGAGGGACAGAGTTTGGCATGAGGGAAGTGAAGAGTGCGTGGTGGCATGGACAGGCAAGGGAAACATATATGGGGAGAGGGGGATGATAGATGAGGGCTAAAAGGCTTTTATGTTTTATTGTAGAACTGTGACAAAATCCCACAACACTGAGGTGAGTCTTTTAAACAGCCCATCTTGGCACATGGCAGATCCTATGGGCTGCCTCTGCTCTCTTGCCTGGATTAGTCTCCCACACACCCTAACACTGAAGATCCTGTTTTTCCTGGCAGCTCAAGAAGGCTGATCAGGGCAGAAACTTTCCTGATTCCCACTACCTGGTTTGAAGATGAAAAGCCAGGATAGGATGTTTATACAATATAATGCGAATCCTTTTTGTAATCTAAAATGGTTGCTGGTGCTAGTTGATATTTGATACAAGAATATTATGGAGAGGTGACAAGAGGAGGGGATACATTAACTGGACTGGGTGCAAACAAAACATTGATGGAATCTGGAGTCTAGTCTCGGAGCTCCTACCCTCTCCAACATCTGGCAGGCAGGCAGGTGATGAATTTTCAAAGGGAAAAATAAGCACTGGTGATACATTGCCACAATAACACAAGTGACCACCCACCCCAGGCAAGTTAATGCCCTCCAACTGACCACATAAATTATGTCAGATTCAGTGCTGGAGTATGGTCTGTGCATTTTTGAAGCTTTCGTGCTCTTCCACTGAAAGAATGTATCATAAGGCACACACTTATGGCCCCTAGTATTTAGCAATATTGGCAAACAACAGTAATCTGTAAAGCTCTTACTATGAAAGCAAGTAGACAATCATGGCTAAGTTCTTTGCGTATACTGCTTTGAGGTGCGGTGGGACAGATAGACATATTTTGCCAATGTTTCCATCCCTCAAGGGCAAGGTGCCCAAACTACAGCTTGTGAGCCACAGTCAGACAGCCAGAGCATATCATTGTTCGGGTCAGATTTACAGGTTATCCATGAGCTTCCTAGTTACATAACCTTATATGAGAAGGGGGTTGGACAGTTCAGTTGGTCGGACGGCAGGTTTGTGATGCG
Source organism: Ginglymostoma cirratum (assembly GCA_024137785.1). NCBI lineage: Eukaryota > Metazoa > Chordata > Chondrichthyes > Orectolobiformes > Ginglymostomatidae > Ginglymostoma > Ginglymostoma cirratum. Next base: position 1,696,088 of record JAHRHZ010000067.1, on the reverse strand, counting down.
GAACGGTGCCGACAGCATGGGCTAATGGCATCGACAGCATGGGTTAGTTTCCTGCTCTGGCTGGGGGTACCAAAGTCTCTCCTTCTCAACCTCTCAGATGGTATGCTTTTGGCGGGGGGGGGGGGGGGGGGGGGGGTGGGGTGGGTTGGGCCATGGGGGGTGGGGGGGGGGGGGGCAAGATAGTCAGGCGTTGGCCTGCACCTGTTCATTTTCTATCATTTCATTTGTAAGAAAGAAGTCGCTTTTAACAAGTTGTATTCAAGACTCAGGGTGGGGGTGGAGGTGGGGGCTGGTCGATTTTGGCCACCTTCACTTCAGTATGAAATGTCTGCTGGTGAAGCAATAGTGTTGGTGGAATTCCTTTACAGCACAAAGCCCGATGGATCATTTTCCTGAAGTTAAACGGGACAGAGTGAAAGGGGCAAAAGAGGGGAAAGGGGCATGGGGAGTGAGAAGGGACAAGGAGAGAGGGTGTATAGAGAGAAATAGGGAAATAGCTAACAGTGTGGGTGAGGGAAAGGGGAGAGGGGGCATGAGAAAGTCAGCCGAATGAGAAGGAAACCCCAGGCTGAAAGTCAACTCGCATCTGAGCCCCTTTTTGATAAGAATTCTCCCGAGGCCAGTTCAGAGAGTGTCCTGCCTGAGGCAGTGCAAGGTCAGTGTTATTTTAAACCTCACTCGGCCTTAGCTCAGCCCTAGGTGCTACTCCCTTCCCTTACAATCGTGGGTGGGACTGATTCTTGTTCACTCTCCCTCACTCTGCTTCGTAACCAAAAAGGGTGAAAACTGACTTTATTATGAAGCTTGTATCAGAGATAATAGGAACTGCAGATGCTGGAGAATCTGAGATAACAAGGTGTAGAGCTGGATGAACACAGCAGGCCAGGCAGCATCACAGGAGCAAGAAAGCTGA
>JAHRHZ010000067.1:1677257-1694424 GCA_024137785.1 Ginglymostoma cirratum | reverse complement strand
CGCCACACACGTGCAATACACGCACACACACGCAATACATGCACACATGCGCAATACACGCACACACGCGCAATACACGCACACGCAATACACGCACACACATGCATTACACACACACCACACGCGCGCAATACACGCGCACACATGCCACACACGTGCACTACACGTGCACACACGCCATACACTCGCACTACACGTGTACACACGCCATACACTCGCAATACACGCCCACACACGCGCAATACACGCGCAATACACGCACACACACGCACAATACATGCCCACACATGCGCAATACACGCGCAATACACGCACACACACGCAATACACGCACACACCGCACACACACAATATACGCACACGCACGACACACACGTGCACTACACGCACACGCACTACACACACGTGCACTACACGTACACACACTACACACACGTGCACTACACGTACACACACTACACACACACTACACACACACACGTACACTACATGCACACACACATACACTACATGCACACACACATACACTACACGCACACAACACACGCATGCACAATACACACAAATAAAAGTGCGTGTACACAACACATGCAACACACGCACGCACGTGCACAACTCACGCACAATACACGCACGCGCGTGCACAATTCACACACAATACACACACATGCACACAATACACACACGAGCACGTACATGCACACAATACACACACGCGCACAATACACACGCACACGATACACACACGCCACACGAACTACACACATGCATGCGCACGCACATGCAAACACACAATACACACACACTGCATACAGTAAACACGCACTCACGCACGACACAATGCACGCACATGCACAATACACACATACACGTGCATGCACATGCACAATACACACACACACACATACATGTACACCATCAAAATGCAGTGTTTCCAGCTGTGAAAAAGCAAAACCCAGCAGATACTGAAAATCAGCAAGAAAGGTTGGAAATGCTTAGCAAGTCTAACCCCATTCTGAAAACAGAGAAGCAGAGTTAGCATTTCAGGTCTATGTTCTTTCATTAGACCATCAACCAGAAACTAGAATTCTGTTTCTTTCTCCACAAAGGTGCTGAGCAATTCCAGCATTGTTAACAACTGAAACCTTACAGTGAACATCAGTCTGTAACTATAGACTGGAAACTAGGGATTTTAATATTGATTCAAACTCAAACAGAATCAAAATCCCTGCAATTAATGCTTTCTTAAATGTTATTTTACATTTGAGCATTTACATGGAATGAGAATAATACAGACATGCTATATCCCTCAATTTTAAAACTTTTTCTTGTTTTTCTAATCCCTACATGGCCTTGTCACTCCATATCCCAAAATTCCAATCCAGCCCCTAAAGTGCCCTGATGTCTTCCTGTTGCTCCCACCCTGGCCTCTTGCACATCCTCTTCTTGAACTCCTTAGCATCAGGGCCCTATGCTGCCAAGGCTCTGTGCCAATGCTTCCCAAACCTCTTCCTGTTGTTGACCCCATTTCAAGGCTTGAAAACAGTTGCATCACCTCTGCAAGAACTGAAACGCAGGTGTTGGTGGTGGTAGTAACATACTGTGACGGCATAGGGTAGAGACCTGAGAGAGTGTGAGGGAGTTAGGTGGAGCTACACTGTGACTGCTGCTGCCTCTGAGTTGGGAACCTCCAAAGGTTTCAGCTCACGATCTCCGCTCTAGGAAGCCCTGGCCTAATCACTGGGATTACCTCCCTAAACCTCTCCACTTCTCCTTCTTCAAGAATCTCCTTAAAACCCATCTCTATCATCTGTCCTAACACTTTGTGATGGTGAAGTGGTGGACGCAGGTACAGTTACAACTTTTAAAAGACATTTGGATAAGTCCATGAATAGGAAAGGGTTGGAGGGATATGAGACAAACACAGTCAGGTGGGACAGGTTTAGTTTGGGAGCATGGTCAGTGTTGACTAGCTGGATAGAAGGGTCTGTTTCCATGCTGTAACACTTATGACTCTACGTGGCTCAATTTTGTTTGATAGACCTCAATACATTAAAGGCACTGCACAGTTTTAAGTTATTGTTATTGCCGTATGAACCAGCCCCTCCAGTGGCATTTAAAGGTGGGCATCTTGTTATTTCCCGTCTGAACATTATGGGCACATGTTTTAAAAAAAATACCATTACTAAAAACGTGCTACTTTCCCTTTAACCTGGAAGACAACCAGTTAATGCAGACTTCCCTTTGTAAGGAAATAACTTGTGGAAAATCCACCAGAAATTATTATTTTAGAAATATGAAATTACTTGAGAAATATATACTTTGACTTTCTGACTACATTTTGCAATATGAACTCATTTATTTTTGCCACACCATCTTGAATAACAACTGCACTAATCCAGATCCCATTTATAAAACTGCAATAGACAGGATGACTAGTCAATAAACAGACTGCTCAAGAGACAGTGCTGTGTTGTGCCTCATGCTGTGCATTACATGGAAGTCAAGGACGTGCCTTTATGGAAGGTCTGGAATACTGGCTCCATCAGTTATTTGCATCAGTAGCATACAATCCTAAACAAAGCCACCGTACTCTCACATTGCTTTGTAACTTCACTTTAATTTCCCCTGGACACCCTCTGGGATTATTATGGGATGCACAAAGAAATTAGATATTCACTGACATTATTTGTGGCGCTCATAAGTTATTATTTCAGGTCAAAAGTGGTCTTCTTCCCAAAAGAATATATAATACATGATCACTCTACGCTAACCTTGCACAATGACTTAATGAGGTGATTTTCACTGGGTTAGTTATTCTCCAGGAGTTGAGTTTTGTTTTCTATCAATAGAGAAAGAAATAATAGTTTGAACATTCAAGAGAGGGAAAGAAGTGATTGGAAGGAAAAGTGAGTAATGGAATGGAAAATCCTTGGACCTACCTCCTCCTCTCTAACTAAATTAATGATTTAAAAACACAAAGATGTATCATGGATAACTTCATCCTCATTCTCAAAATCTGCAGTTAACCCAATAAAATGCGCTTTTTGGTAAAGATCTAACCTGGCAAATAAGACTGGAAAAGTTAATCTCTTATGCGTTTCAGACTTTCAGAATACTTTTAACCATACCCCTTACCCTACTCCATATGGTGTTATCGCTGATATTTTTCTACGTGAATTAATACAGATAAAGCAGTACAGTTCTGGCAAACTGTAGGCTTGTAAACACGGGTAAAAGGTAATATCCTAAACCATTGATGAATACAAGTAAATGTAAATCCAAACAGACACTGGCTGCCCATCGAGTATTTTAATGTAACTAATATCACTGAGGATTCATCCCACAGCTGTCACATTGAAACAGAAGAGCTACTGAATCCAAAGGCTGCACTAGGCTTCACTTCCAGTACTAGAGAGAGATTACCTTTAGATCCGGAAGTTCAACCTTTAGCAGTGGAGATAAGCTGCACATGTTAAAATTAGTGGGTGGGTTATATCTGATTTCATAATTATGTGAAGACTCTGTCATTCTACACAAAAAGGAGCTCACAATTTGTAAAAGAACCGAACATTGCAAAACCGCAATACCCTTCTTTGCTGCACACCTTCCCCATGTCTTCCAATCCTGATCACCAACCCCCCCACTCACTCAAAGTCTATTTGCTGTTATCATCATTATTCTAAACACTTTGCTGATCTCTTCTTCTCTCACTCATTCAGTTTATCTTCAAAGTATAATCTCTGCTCCAAAAAGTGCTTGTGAATGCAGATATTGGGAGAGATCTGGCGAAAGGCACTAGATCAGGGAGAAAATGCATCAGCTCCTCAAACCAACCAGGTCAAGAACCAGTAAAGGCTGCTCCCTGGTTGATCAAAATTCACCACGGTGCCAGCCTGCACTGGGTGATGTTCTTCACAAAGCTGGTTAACCGTGGGAACCACCCACCACCATGGAAAGTTGCTACAGTCAGAAAATCATTACAAATGAGCCTTTTTAAGATAGAGAAGGAACACTGAAGCTGTAGCATTTAGTAAAACCAGGAACTAGTCTTGCACACAGACCTTTGCAGACTATCCCAAAGAAGCATATGTACACATAGCAAATGTATTAATGGGACCACAGCCACTAAAATACTTCAGAAAGCCAAGAGAGCTCAAGGCTCTGAGTTATTCTGCAGCTTTGAGAGATTTGTCTAAACTTGTCTATCGGGCATGCTCTACAACAGCAAATGTCACATGATTCTGCCCTCAGCAGCTTCTCTCTTATTCCTATATAAGGTGTGCTGCAGAATTCCAGCCCCACTGCACACCACGTCCTTTGCTGCTGGGAAAACTGCTCCTGATATTTTTGTCGCAGTGGTACCTCTTTCCATGAACAGCAGCATTGCAGCCAAGCTGATAAAAAGCAGTGACTGAACAAGATCAGTTTTGATTCACAGCCTTTTGCAGCACCTGGGGGCTGTGTGTGTGTGTGTGTGTGTGTGTGTTCGTGTTTGTGTGTGTGTGTGTTCGTGTGTGTTCGTGTTCGTGTGTGTGTGTGTTCATGTGTGTGTGGGGGGGTTGGTGGTTGGAAAGAAAAGACATTTTCTCAATCATTCATTTGGCCAGCTTCATAAAACAAGCACTCTGCCCTAATTAATAGCTTATCGTGTGCATTTTTTGAAAAACACCATTCAGAAAAACTGTGCCAATTGTATTCATTTCTGCTTCCTCAATAGCTTCAGTGGGGAGGGGGAGAATTTGCAATGGCTTCCAGTCATTTCCACCGCCTGCCATCTATCAGCACCACTATAATTTCCACTGAAATGTAATAATGCTAAAACTAACCTTTACTTTCCTCAATAGGTGAAATCCATTAATAAGCTGTAACCACAGCAACCCTTAAGAGCCGCATTTTCTGCAGTGTGCCTTCAGCTATGTGATGTCTGATAACAAATACATTTTTTAACCATCATCAAGGCAACCAGTTTACAGTTTTAGGGAAAAGGAAAACAGATGCAGTCACCGAGCACAGCACAATTAAACTTTCAGGATCTTACCTACCCTAAAGCTGCAGGCTTAATTAGAAACTGAATTGTGAAATGTCATTCCTAAAATGCCAAGAGAAATTCAGCGATCCCACAAGATAAAAACAGAATTTGATTCATTCAGTGTTAGCTGAGGCAGAGAAGGATCACATGAAACATATGACGTCTGCGACACCCAAAATCACAGCAAAGATAGCTCATGACTTGTGTATAATGGCATCAGTACATGGGTCTCCTGTCCCCTCCCACCCTCAACCAAACAAAAAGAAAAGGGCAGAAACATTTAAGAACCCAGGAAACCAATATGACTTGTGGCACGCAGGTTTTTCGCACGACTGTGAAAATGATGTCCAGTTTTCAAGACATCCAATCTCCAAAAATTACAAATCCCAGTGGCACAGTTGAAGCAGGGCTGGCAGGGTTGGGGAGGGGGATGGGATGGGTGGAAGAACACTGGGGAGATGTTAAGAATGTAAGTAATTTAAAGGAAATATTAAGATAAACATTTAGAGAAATTTGGGAGGAGTTGTAGTGTGATGGAAACAGATAGGGCAGAGAGATGGCAATGTATATCATGATCTGACAGTAACATTAACAACTGTGTACAAGAGCCTTCGTAGAAAGGATAGAATAGTCTCTATTCATGACAGATGTCCTTATAATGCTGCACATAAAAGATTTGCACAACAGTGTAAATAAGAGAGTTAGTAGCAATCTCTTAGGGTCAGACTATTATCGGTTTTAAAAACAGAAATTGCTGGAGAATCTCAGCATGTCTGGCAGCATCTGTGGAGTGAAAACAGTTAAAATCTCAAGTGCAGTAATCCTTCACTGGATTTGAAATGTTAATTCTGTTTTTCTCTCTCTACAGACGCTTCCCAGGCCCGCTGAGCTAAACCAAAATCTCCACTTCGGTGTGTTTCTGATCTCCAGCATCAGGGCGGCACAGTGACTCAGTGGTTAGCACTGTTGCCTCACAGCACCAGAAACCTGGGTTCCAGTCTGCCCTCGGGTGACTGTGTGTGGAGTTTGCACGTTCTCCCTGTGTCTGTGTGGGTTTCCTTCAGGTGCTCCTGTTTCCTCCCACAGTCCAAAGATGTGCAGGCTAGATGGATTGGCCATGCTAAATTGCTGCAGTGTTCAGGGATGTGTAGATTAAGTGAGTCATAGCAGGATGGGTCTGGATGGGATGCTCTGAGGGTTGGTGTAGACTTGTTGGGCCGAAGGGCCTATTTCTACACCGTAGGGATTCATCCACAGTTCTTTGTTTTCTATTAAAACCATTACAGGCCACACAGTATCAGAAGACAGACTGTCAGAAGAACAGCCATCTTTCCAATGTATAGAATAGAATCCAGAGCCTTAAGCCGTGCGGCAACATGAACCACAGTTTTCACCAGAATAACACATTGCAACCTGGTAGAGTCAGAACAGCACACACTGCTCAACTGCAGCAAACCGGGGATTCCAGGATTGTTGGTCAGAATTCTATACAACAGTGTAAGTTAGCAAAAGATATCACAAGGTCAATTCCTAAGGATGGTAGTTCAGTATGGTCTAGGGCTTGAGGGGATGGGTTTAGGGTGGGGGGGAAATTAATGGTGCAAAGTTGGGTATCAGAATCCCTGTGCTGGACAATTGCCTCCTTTGCACTGCAGAAATATTCTATAGCACTGCTCTAAAACAGTTAAAGCAACTGCAGGAGAGAAACCTTCCCCACTTTTCGGATATTGAGGACACCCCTCGCAGCCATCTCTCCCCAGCATGAGAACACAAAACATATGAGCTGCTGTGGAGCTCAGCATCAGGAATGGTAAATCCCTGATAACAACTGGTATTGGAATATGGATCCAATGGGAATTTTGAGCTTATAGCCGCACCAGTTAAATATATTTGCCTGGCCATTTCTCTGTAATCAGTATAAAACATCCCGTTGCAATGCAGCATTAGTTCTCAAAAAGCATTTTGCAATTCCTTGAAATAATTTGTGTAAATACTCAACAATGACCAGTTCTACAGTTCAAATAACGACTACTTCTTCCAGTACACCCCTCCAAAACAGAATGAAACCTCAACCTACACATCATTAAAAAACATTCACGCGTTGTACTCCTATTAACTACATTTTGATGATCCTTTACAGATACCCTCATCGATTTATGCACTCCATCATGATCTATGCACAAATGGCAGTGCTCTTGCCTCAGAATCAGAAAGCTATTGGTTCAAGCTCAGAATCTAGCCCCATGCAGCATTGTCTATGCCTCAATGAGGAAGCTCTGCACTATTGGTAATGCTGTTTTTCACATTATCCATGAAATGGGTGCCCCCAACAACCCTCTTTGATGGATGTAAAAATAATCCTTGGTAGTACTTTGAAGAGCAGGGGAATTGAGGGTAGTGTAATGGGCTGCTATTATTTCCTCAGCCATCATTCAAACTTACCACCTGAACATCACAGCTTTGGGGAACTTGCTGAGCATGAATCTGTGGCTGTGATTTCTGCCTTCCAGCAGCATGCCATTAGTTATAAAGCACTAAATAAGGGTGCTACATAAATGCAATTCTTTCCTCTGTCAATGCAAAAAAATATAAATGGCTCAAAGCTGAAAAACACACGTTCAAAGTTTTTACTGATTAGGAACAAATCGGTTCCTGTGTGTGCAAATGCTTGTGTTGAACACAGATTTTGCAGATGTTTTAAAACATTGGGCTGGACTCAGACGTGGAAGTCTTGACCCTATTTCCAGGAGATCCCTCTTTTCTCAGCAGGGAGAAGGGAATGGGCCACGAATTGTACACACATGAAGTACAATTTTGCTTGGCCAGTTGAAATTTGCATGGAGTCACAATACACCCTGAATTTTCTATATTCCAAGGGCTTAACCATCAGTGATGATATGGAAGAGGAGTAATGCTTGTGAAGGTCTTTTTATGATGAAGGCCATGATCCACAGTGACTTAAATCCCCAGCTAATTAAAACTAAAGAATGTTTGCAGTTTTCATTTAGAGTAAAAAAGAATAGTGACTGTTATGGGAATGCACTGATAGACAAACAATTGGATATAGTTTAGAAAAATATCACAAGTCATCTGTTTTTGCAATTTAAATAGATTCCATCATTTAAATTTCCCAAAGTTATTTTTCTTACAGCTGAGCCCTTTTGGATGCAGGATTCAGTTTATAAAAGGTCCAGAACCACATCTCTCAGGTGGAAGTTGGGGGTGGTGGGGGTGGGGCTCCACATAGACATTTGATTGACAGTTTTAAGAAGTTACTGCAGGATTAGTCTATGATGTGGTGAATGACATGGATGTTGGTTGGGTTTTACAAACAGCTCAACCACTTGAGGGAATTTACATTTTTGAAAGGGTTTCATGTACAAGACTTTTTTTTCGATTGAAAAAAGTGTTTGAGTATTAGAGTCGCGGTAAAAGTAAAGGTACTCTCATTACAGAGAGACGTCTGGTGATGGTTTAACCTTACCACACCTCAGGCAAGGGAGAAGTTGAGGAGAGTCCCTCATGGTAACCTCAGCTGGTGAAGGAATTGAACCCATGCTTTTGGCATCACTCTGCATCACAAGCCAGCTGTCCAGCCCACTGAGCAATATTGTAACATACATTTATAAACTAAATCCTCTAATATTCACGATTATACTTCTCTGATACTTCAACTAACTCTGATTTTATGCTTTCAACCGCATTGACTTTCCCTTTTATAGTTTAACAAAATAGTTTACTTGAATGAAAGAATCGTCAACATACCGAATTTTCTATCACATTGTTACAGTAATGAATTAACAACTCCACATTAAATGCTTGCTTTAAATATCAAAGCATCCAGGTCTGAGATGAAGATAAGATTTGTTGAAGCTTTGGCTGAGTACTAAGCTAAACTGCAAATCAATTTTTAAAATGGAGGGTGAAGCTTCTGTCAGCAAGCAAAGCGAATGCCCGATTGCTTTTACTAGCTGCGTCCGTGCCTTGGCTGATAAATATCCAGCAGTCCAGCATCATCAGCTCTCAAATCTACAATCATTACTTCCTGCCTTCCTCTGTTACTGAGATTCCCTGGGCAACTTTTCTTTTGACTGAGGGCTTCTTGCATTCACTACAGGAGGTAGTCAAATAATAACCCAGAAATCATTGTCACAATTGCTTCTTTAGGCTTGTTAAATGCAGTATAGGAATTGCAGCATTGATTTAAAAAAAAATGCCTACCTGGTGTCCCTGAGATCCGATTACACTGTCAACATGCTTAAAGTAGCCTATGCCCAATTGCACGATTCACCGAGGTGTCAACTGTTAGCCAGATTAATGTAAGATTGTAACGAAGAAACACCACAAACAAAACATTTACAAATGTCATTCATGAGGCTTCACCCTCATTCCCCACATGATAACGTACGTCTGTCTTATTTTAAAAATGTGTGTTTGGGACTTGGAACACTTCCTCTCTCCAAAAGAGCTCTTGAGGTTAGGTCAAAATTGAACATTTCGATACTGAACTTCTGGGCCTTCTCTTGTGCAGGATCAGTGGTTATAAGGCCACAGTGAGCTAAGTGGAGCCAGGATGAGGATCATCTATGACTCAACTGAATGGTAGAATTAACCAAGGGGTTAGTTGGCCTACACCTTTTCCTATCCTCCTATGGAAGTAGCTGAGGTGTAGAGCTGGATGAACACAGCAGGCCAAGCAGCATCAGAGGAGCAGGAAAGCTGACGTTTCAGGCCTAGACCCTTCTAACCCTAACCCTAACCCTTTCTGAAGAAGGGGCTGGGCCCGAAATGTCAGCTTTCCTGCTCCTCTGATGCTGCTTGGCCTGCTGTGTTCATCCAGCTCTACACCTTGTTATCTCAGATTCTCCAACATCTGCAGTTCCTACTATCTATGGAAGTTGGTAATCCCATCCCTAATTGCAGAGGTGATGAGGTGTAAGGCCATTTCTTGAACTACTGCAGTCCACGGGGTGATGCTTTTAGATACTGTGACATCCCCACAGCTAAATAGACAAAGCTTGATGATTAGTCATTACGGTTTCCCAACAGATGCCTACAGAAAGCAAATTGTTCACCTTCAATGCTGGGTAGTGAGAAATGAGAAAAAAAATCCACCTCAAAGCACCTGAGCTTTTTTTGTCTATTTAATTATCAATTCTCAAAGAATTAAAATCAGTTCTGGCATTAAAAAAATTGTCAGTAGACAGCAAAAATTCAAGTGAAAAGCACTGGCCAGCAGACAGGAATGCGTATACATTGCACCATCACCAGTACAAATATTGAAAAGAGCATTGGAATAGACCAGGTATAGATGACACAAGTACAGAGGAGAGTTTTGGGAACAGATGGATGGATTGAGACAGGCAATGTTACAGAGGTTGAAAAATATGGTAATTTTCATTGAAAAGATATGGGAATGGAACCTCAACTTTGAGTCAAACTGGGGACTGAGCTTACTTCAAGTCTAGTTTAGCCTGAGACAGTAGGGGGATGGAATCAATGGTAAAATTCGACATTTGCGATTGTGCCAAAGTTGATAGTTTTACTTTTCCTAATGCTTTACAGAAGGAACATTCAGCATAAGAAAAGCTGTTTGGAAAGGCATTTGTCAACATACAGGCAATGGGGTGATTGAACTGGGTGTTAACAGCATTGATGTGAAAACTGACCTCGTGTCTTTAGTTGATATCACCCAAGAGTGTAATGTAGGGCAGGATTTGGAGACAGCATTAACTAGATTCTTGTGGTACTCTGGGAATAATGTCTAACATGACCTCAGAATGAAAAATATTATTTCATTTCTCTTCACTAAGCCATCTAGAGAATGATACAAGGATAAAAAAAGAAGCCATTGCTAGAAATGTTCTGACTTCAATTGGAAAGGTAGGTGTGGAACTCATCAAATGTAGCCCCACTGAACTAGGCAATGTATATGGAAGAACATATTATGAGGAGGATGTAGGGAACCTGCAAGGGGATGCAGATAGATTGAGTGAAACTGGGCAGATGGAGTTTAATGTAGGAAAATGTGAGATCATACACTTTGGTAGGAAGACTGAAAAGGCAGAGTATTGTTTACATGGTGAGAAACTCCAAAAAAGTGCAATGCAGAGGGATCTGGGTGTTCTTGTACATGAAACACTAAAAAGTTAACATGTAGCTACAGCAAACAAGGAAGAAGGCAAATGGAATTTTGGCATTTATTGCTAGGTTTAAAAATAGGAACTGTTGGGTGTTGGTGAGGCCATGCCTGGGAGTACTGTATACAGATTTGGCCCTGTATTTAAGAATGAATGCACTGGCATGGAGGCAGTTCGAAAGAGATTCGCTAGGCTGATTCCTGGGAAAAAGGTGTTGACTTGTCAAGAATGGCTAAACAGTTAGGCCTTTATTCATTAAAAGTTCAAGAAACATCGAACAGTACAGCACAGTACAGGCCCTTCAGCCCACTATGTCGTGCCAACCTAATAATGTACATATACATAATATACATGATCTGAGGGGACTTGATAGGGTAGGTATCAAGATGTTTCCTGTACTTGGGGAATTTTAAACCAGGAGACACAGGTTTAAATGTGTCTCCTCATCCGGTAACTGAGATGCAAAGGAATTTCTTCTCCCAAGCAGTAGTGAATCTGTGGAATTGTCTAGCCCAGAGAATTGTGGAGGTTAGATTATTGAAAGTATTCAAAGAGGAGGTAGATGGATTTCTGAAATCTATGCAAGTTTAAGGACTATGAGGAGCTGGAATGAACAAGGAGTTGAGACCTGGAGCAGATCAGCCATGACATTGATGAATGGCAGGGCAGGTTCGAGGGGCTGAATGGCCTACTTCTGTTCCCATTTATTATGTCGATATGTTTTAAATCAGAAAAAGCATTAGGGGAGATTGTGGTGGCATTGGCAGCAGTGACTGCAAGGTAATCAATTAGGGACGAGGAGGAATCAGTGTATTATCATCACGGTCACAGAGGATGATGTTCATTATTTATAATTACTGCTGTCTGGAGAGATTCAAACATGGAGTTTGAACAAAGAGCCGTCAGAAGTCGATTGCAAAAGCAGAGGAGTAGAGGGTAGGCTTTTTAAGGCTTTTAAGCTTTCAAGGAGGTTAAGTGACAATGTGTTTTATAACTGACCAGACAGCCCCCATGGCAAGGAAACAACTTCTAACATTGGCTAGTACGGGAGCTGGAATCAAAAACTGAATGGCCATCAATTTCATGTGAATAAGTCTTTAGTATTCCTCTTTCTCAAGCCCTCTATTTCCCTTTACAAAATCATTTAATTCGGCTTCAGATTTGCAACAGAACATTAGGAACTGTAATCACCCTGTATTTGTATCAGAACATTAGGAACTGTAATCACCCTGTATTTGTAACAGAACATTAGGAACTGTAATCACCCTGTATGCAAGCAGCATTTTTTGATCTTTCCTTTGTCCATTGATCATAAATACACATCCTCGTTGCTGTCTTGCCAACAAGTGGAATCAATTTGTTATTTACTTACTTAACACATTTCATAGCCTTGAAACCTCATTAGCAGATCATTTCCTAACAATCTCAGCTCCAGTCAGGGAATAAAGCCTAACCTCTACCTGCTCTTCACATTGACCTTGGTATCATAGAGCCCCTACAGATCAGAAAGAGGCCATTTGGCACATCCAGTCTGCACAGACCCTCTGAAGAGCTTCCTACCCAGACCTAGCAGTCCACCCTATCCCCAACACTCGCATTTACCACGGTCAATCCACATAACCTTCACATCTTACTTAAATGAATATGCATTAACACTCCATAATAATCTGTGATACAACTGAAAGGCTCATCTATGATTGGGATCACGTGCTGTACGTCTAACAGTATTTGTGTTCCCAAGCATTACACAAATGGTGGAATGGTGAGAAATGGTCTGATAAATCTAATCAGCCAATGATATCACTTATTCCTTAATGTTCGACATCCCCATAACAACATATACCTTAATGAAATACAAGGAAGATTAGGAGAAGAGAACCGCAAGCAATCTAAAGAACTTGGATTCCTAGATTTCTAGACATGACAGTTTTGATGGATCTCCCACTCCCATGATTACAATTCCCTTGAAGGAGTGGCTGCCTCCAAGTTATTAGAGACAGATTTAGCAAGGAACAGCTACAACAGATTGCATTGGGTATTGGGATCAACACTGAGATTGTACACTTGGAAATATTGCTTCGTCACCTGGTCAGCAGGTCAGATTTGCATAAATACAGTAATCACCTGAGTTTTATTGCTGGTTAAAGATACTGAAAACCTACAGTTTAAACAAAAACAAAACCAACTATCATAGGCTCTGTTGTACAAACTGAATCTAACCACGATACCCTGAAAACAACAATGGCAGAAAGTGCCAGATTTAGAGAATTAAGCAGTGAATGTGCTGCTGAACCAGCAGGCACTGGGACTGTAACTCCAAATAGGCCCGCGAGTTATATTTAGTGGATCTGGTTCAATGCTATCAGTCTGTGCACTGACAAGAGTGACGCAGCTGTCTTTGCATCAAATACACATTGGGTTTCAAGCAATGTATCCTTCAGTCAGTGAGGACAATGCTCAGTGAATAATCCAATTTATATTTCACAGTATTTTCTAATTACATAGACATGCCTCAGTATCAAAGCCTTTAGCTACAACGAACCTAAACAACTTGCTTACTTACATAAAGCTCTGCAGACCACTTTTCCATGCCCTAATGAAATCCACTGCCAGGACAGCTCCATCTTACTATCTGGGAGGCGTCAATGTTAAATGGAAACACGAGTTCATTCAACACAACGCACTTTCGAAGACAGTGAACATTTGAAATTGATTCACTTCAGTAAGTGACTAACGGAAGACATCAGCATGTGTTTGTCCTTAAGGAAGGGAGACAATGGCCTTATAGATTTCTTCACTGCTTCTGTTGCCAATGCCATTTTTCATCCAAATGTCTAGAAGTACACACTCATGGTAACAGCAGGAGCAGTGGCTCACAGAGCCAAAACAGACATCAGATAAAGAATCAGCTTGCCTGTCACTCAATTTAAATTTCAACAGTTAGGTTCTATGGAGAATGAGGTTGAATCCATTTGGGTGGAAATTAGAAATTCTAAGAGGAAAAAGTCACTGATAGGCGTAGTCTATAGGTCACCAAATAATAACATCACATTGGGGCGGGCAATAAACAAAGAAATAACTAATGCCTGTAAAAATGGTATGGCAATTATCATGGGGGATTTTAATCTACATGGAGATTGGTCGAACCAGCTCGGTCAGGGTAGCCTTGAGAAGGAGTTCGTTGAGTGTATCCGTGATAGTTTTCTTGAACAGTATGTAACGGAACCAATGAGGGAGCAAGCTATCCTAGACCTGGTCCTGTGTAATGAGACAGGAATAATTAATGACCTCATAGTTAGGGATCCTCTTGGAAGGAGTGATCACAGTATGGTTGAATTTAGAATACAGATGGACAGTGTGAAGATAAAATCCAATACCAGGGTCCTGTGCTTGAACAAGGGGGACTACAATAGAATGAGGGAAGACTTGGCTAAAGTAGACTGGAAACAAAGATTTTATGGTGGGACAGTTGACGAGCAGTGGAGGACTTTCAAAGCAATTTTTCGAAGTGCTCAGCAAAAGCATATTCCAGTGAAAAGGGAGGACTGTAAGAAAAGGGGTAATCTGCCATGGGTGTCTAAGGAAATTAGGGAGGCTATCAAATTGAAAGAGAAGGCATACAAAGTGGCCAAAAACAGCATGAGACTAGAAGATTGGGAAAACTTTAAAGGTCAACAGAAAGCCACAAAAAGAGTTATAAAGAAAAGTAAGATAGAACATGAGAAAAAACTAGCGCAGAATATAAAGACAGATAGCAAAAGTTTCTATAAATATATAAAACGAAAAAGAGTGGCTAAAGTAAACGTTGGCCCTTTAGAGGATGAGAAGAGGAATTTAGTTATGGGATATGATGAAATGGCTGAGGCCTTGAACAGGTATTTTGTATCGGTCTTCACAGTAGAGGACACTAATAACGTGCCAGTAATTGGCAAAGAGACGAAGGTAGGTGAGGACCTGGAAACAATCATTATTACAGAAGAGGTAGTGTTGGGCAAGCTAATGGAGCTAAGGATTGATAAGTCTTCTGGCCCTGATGGAATGCATCCCAGGGTACTGAAAGAGATGGCGCGAGAAATAGCAGGCGCACTGGTGGTAATTTTCCAAAATTCGCTGGACTCTGGGGCAGTCCCAGCAGATTGGAAAACAGCAAATGTGACGCCACTGTTTAAAAAGGGAGGTAGACAAAAGATGGGCAATTATACACCGGTTAGCTTAACCTCTGTAGTGGGGAAGATGCTTGAGTCTATTATCAAGGAAGAAATAGCAAGACATCTCGATAGAAATTGTCCCATTGGGCAGACGCAGCATGGGTTCATGAAGGGCAGGTCATGTTTGACAAATCTTTTGGAATTCTACGAAGACATTACGAGCAAGGTGGACAATGGGGACCCGGTGGATGTGGTGTACCTGGATTTCCAAAAGGCCTTCGACAAGGCGCCGCACAAAAGGCTGCTGCATAAGATAAGGATGCATGGCGTTAGGGGTAAAGTATTAGCATGGATGGAGGATTGGTTGACTAACAGGAAGCAAAGAGTGGTGATAGATGAGTGCTATTCTGGCTGGCAATCAGTGACTAGTGGTGTGCCTCAGGGATCGGTGTTGGGACCGCAATTATTTACAATTTATATGGATGATTTGGAGTTGGGGACCATGTGTAGGGTGTCAAAGTTTGCAGATGACACTAAGATGAGTGGCAGAGCAAAGTGTGCAGAGGATTGTGAAACTTTGCAGAGGAACATACACACATTGAGTGAGTGGGCAAAGGTCTGGCAGATGGAATACAATGTAAATAAATGTGAAGCTGTACATTTTGGTAGGAGTAATAGTAAAAAGGACTGTTACTTGAATGGTAAAAAGTTGCAGCATGCTGCTATGCAGAGGGACCTGGGTGTCCTTGTGCATGAATCACAGAAGGTTGGTCTGCAGGTACAACAAGTAATTAGGAAGGCAAATGGAATTTTGTCCTTCATTGCTAAAGGGATTGAGTTTAAAAGCAGAGAGGTTATACTGCAGCTGTACAAGGTGCTGGTGAGACCACACCTGGAGTACTGTGTGCAGTTTTGGTCTCCTTATTTGAGAAAGGATGTACTGGCACTGGAGGGGGTACAGAGGAGGTTCAGTAGGTTGATTCTGGAGTTGAGGGGTTTGGCTTATGAGGAGAGACTGAGTAGATTGGGATTATATTCATTGGAATTCAGAAGATTGAGGGGGGATCTGATAGAAACATATAAAATTATGAAGAGAATAGATAAGATAGAAGTAGAGAGGATGTTTCCACTGGCAGGTGAAGCGAGGACAAGAGGGCATAGCCTCAAGATTAGAGGGAGCAGATTTCGGACTGAATTGAGAAGGAACTTCTTCACCCAGAGGGTTGTTAATCTATGGAATTCCTTGCCCAGTGAAGTAGTTGACGCTACTTCAGTAAATGTTTTTAAAGCTAAGGTAGTTTTTTTTGAACAATAAAGAAATTAAGGGATACGGTGAGAGCGCGGGTAAGTGGATCCAAGTCCACGAAAAGATCAGCCATGATCTTGTTGAATGGCGGAGCAGGCTCGAAGGGCCGGAAGGCCTACTCCTGCTCCTAGTTCTTATGTTCTAATATGGGAATCACTTTTTTTCTGTATCATGGTCAAGTAGCCATTCTCTCATGGTAAATGTCCCTAAACTACAAAGGCCACAGCAGCAGAACACAAATAGGTGACTCGGGCAGGTAAATGCAGTTACAATACTGATCGACCATCATCTGACTTAATGACAGAACACGCTGAAGCAACCAGACACCTCAGCCTGATTACTATGTTGCCTGTAAAGTCTTCCCAACAAGTGTCAATAGATTCTCAGAAATTGCCATATTCCAGCAAGTTATGGAACATAGATAAAAGGTACTGCAGATGCTGGAGAATCCGAGATAACAAGCATGGGGCTGGATGAACACAGCAGGTCAAGCAGCATCATAGGAGCAGGAAAACTTGACGTTTCGGGCCTAAACCCTTCT
>JAHRHZ010000067.1:1635255-1667635 GCA_024137785.1 Ginglymostoma cirratum | reverse complement strand
CAGCCACCAAGGGGCAGGGTAAACCCTCCATTACAGCCACCAAGGGGCGGGGTAACCTCTCCATTACAGCCAAGGGGTGGGGTAACCTCTCCATTACAGCCACCAAGGGGTGGGGT
Organism: Ginglymostoma cirratum; assembly: GCA_024137785.1. Taxonomy (NCBI): domain Eukaryota; kingdom Metazoa; phylum Chordata; class Chondrichthyes; order Orectolobiformes; family Ginglymostomatidae; genus Ginglymostoma; species Ginglymostoma cirratum. The sequence continues at coordinate 1,667,519 of JAHRHZ010000067.1, read as the reverse complement.
AACCTCTCCATTACAGCCACCAAGGGGCGGGGTAACCCCTCCATTACAGCCAAGGGGTGGGGTAACCCCTCCATTACAGCCACCAAGGGGCAGGGTAACTCCTCCATTACAGCCACCTAGGGGCGAGGTAAATGCTCCATTGCAACCTTCCATTACAGGTACAAAGAGTAGAAAAAGCTCCATTTGTAAAAAAAATTGAACTTGTGACGTTGGGGCCACCCTGAATTGCCCAAAGGTCAGCTTAAAGTCAACCAGATTTTTGCAGATCTTGAGTCACATGTTGTACATCCAGACTACATAATAAAGACAATAGATTTTCTTTCCTAAAGGATTTTAGTGATCCAGGTGTTTTGTTTAAATGACAACCATCAGTGTTCACATGGTCAGTTTTTATTATTAAATTCAAATTGCACCATCTGCCATGATGGGATTCACACCAACATCCCCAGAACATTCACATGCAGTTCTGGATGGCTAGTCCAGTGACATTACCACTATACCACCGCTTCTCCCTATTATAGGCACATACCATGGGAACATCATCCAATATAGCAACAAAGCGAGAGGGACAACTGACAGAACAAAATAAAGAAGATAAAACACTTAATCACATTAGGAAGCTACAGCAGCAGAATCATATTGTCAGAAAGATTTAATTTCAGTGATGGGCTAAATAGAACACAAAATTGAACATCCTAGAGAGTGAAAAAGAATCTGGAGTAGTGAACTAGCATCTATCTTGGGTGATACGATAGGTATCGAACAAGTAAAATATACTTCAGTAGAAGTTTGGCAACAGAGCAGATGATGTTATTGCTTGCCAAGGGGTAAAACGAAACATGAGACAAATTTAAAAAGAAAGCCCTTGACAATTATCACTCTTTCAAGAATGTTATTAATTCTGAGATTTTAAGATTTTACATGAATGTGCAACATCCAGGTGAATCTATAGATGATTTAGTTAGTGATCTCTACAGACTATTGAATGATAGAACTATGGTGACTTAAAATCAGATCAATTATTTTAGGCATTGCTGATAAGGCTTTGTCAGATTTATTTCAGTCCAAAGAAGACCCAACTTTTGAGGAATGGCAAGTGAAGCAGTGGTTCAGAAGCAAAACTGATCAATCCTAAAAGGAGACGGTAAAACTTAGCACAGGACATCTACAGAATCTATTAATTTCCAAACATACGTAGGACAGGCACAAGACCCTGAAACTCCTAGAAAATGCTGTGGAGCAAAGAAACCGGACAGGCACAAAACAATGCCTGGCTATAAAAACCTGATTTTTTTTATACTAAGAAAGTTTCAGAACATGTGCCAAAACAGAACTCATCCACAGAAAAGTAAGACACCAAACTACTACCCACAAAAATAGATGAAGGAGTTAGAATAGTCTAGAGTAACAAATAGAACCAATGTTTGCCCAGGAGACATCAATGGTCCCAATCAAATGTTTTGGCATGTAAACATTTATATCAACTGCTGTTCACAAATTTCCAGTTAGACATCAGAACACGTGTAATAATCAGAAATTGAGTCTTGGTTGACAAAACACTGTGGACACCAAACACTAGAAATTCTATCTATACTTCACAATCAGCAATTCTCACTCCCGAGTAGAAAGGAGTACATTGACCTTGATCTCGTGCGAAAGGTGAAATAAGTTAAACAACAAAAGTCAGGAAAAAATTAGTAGAAAGTTTTACTGGTCTCCAATAAGGAACCTAAATGAAAAGCAGAATTTCCTGAGGTCAGACATTCCTGTTGAAATGAAAAACAAAGTCACACCATAAATGGGGTGGAGAGCTGTGAAATATTTTCCATTACAATCAAAACAGAAGAAAATGCAAATTCCAAGAGGCAACAAAGTTCAAGATGAAATGCAAACAAAGAGGCAGCAACTGAAAAGTTTCACCACTCAAGAAGATGTACAGCTATAGACAAATGACAGACAGACAACTGGATCGAGTCAGATTGTCACACAGCACAGTGAGCAACTGTCTACTGCAAATTCATGCCTGCTATAAAGGGGTTGACCTGAGATAATTAAGAAAAGACAAGGTTAAGGAAAATGTCTGACATCCCCACTTTCCAAAGAGGAATTCTCAACAATAAAGGGTAGATGGTCAAGTAGAGGTGTATCTCCATTATCACAAGTATGGAAGTGAGAAAATGCTTTCATCAATAATTGAATTTTTGTGAAGAATGAACGTGTCCAAATATTTAAAGGTTTAAAATAGTAAGGATCTTTGTTGCCGTACAGATCTACAGACAAATTCACTGGCATAAATTAAAGATATGGTACACGTAACTCCATGGAAAACACTACAAAGAAACAAACATCACGCAAAGGGATGGGCTCCACCTGAATAATACTGAGACCAGAGTCCTGGCAAATTGATAACTAGGGCTGTAGACAGAGCTTTAAACTGAATAGTGGGTGCAGTGGTGGTTGTGGGGATGTTGGGCAAAGAAATGGCAAATGGAATGCAGCATGGGAAAGTGTAGGGTTGTGCACTTTGGTAGGAACGATACAGACACAAATTATTTTTTAAATGGTCAGGGTAGCCGGCAGTTAGAAAGACAAATGCAATGTTAGCTTTCATCTCGAGAGGGCTAGAATTCGAGAACAGAGATGTACTCCAGAGACTGCTCTGGTCGGACCTTTTATTTGGAATATTGTGAGCAGTTTTGGGCCCCGTATCTAAGGAAGGATATGCTGGCCTTGAAGGTGTCCATCGGGGGTTTATAAGGGATTCTCATTGAAACTTACAGAATACTGAGAGGCCTAGATAGAGTGGATGTGTGGATGTGAAGATGATGTTTCCACAAGTAGGAGAGACTAGGATCTGAGGGTACAGCCTGAGAGTGAAGGGGTAAGCCTTTAGAACTGAGATGAGGAGGAACTTCTTCAGCCAGAGGTTGGTGAGTCTGTGAAATACACTCAATGACTTGGCAGTGAATTCAAGACAGAGATAGATAGGTTCCTGATTAGTAAGGGGATCATGGGTTATTGGGAGAAGTAGGAGAATGGGGTTGAGAAACTTATCAGCCATGATCAATGGGCTGAGCGGACTCAATGGGCCAAGTGACCTGATTCTGCTGTTATGTTTTACAGTCTTATGGTAACTTGGAAGTCTTTAGCCACATCAGACAAACAAGCATTTCCAGTTTTACCAAGAGAAGATCTTTGGATTTGGAATAATCAATCACTCATGAGTGAGTCAGGTCTCATTGCTTTTGTAAACAAAATTTGCTCAGTTGCGTAAATCAAGCTCAATTCCATAAATAATTGCATTTCTCTAAACAAATCTGAAAACCTCTCAAATAAAACCGAGCCACCTTAAAAACAAAGCTGCAGTCAAATTAATAGACCAGTGCCCTGTGTAATGCTAGGTTTAATAATAATGTTCTCTACTGAAGAAGGATCATCAATCGACCTGAAATGTTAATTCTCTTTCTCTCCACAAATGCTGTCTGATCTGTCTAGTACTTCCAGGACTTCTTGTTTTTATTGAAGATTTACAACCTCTGTAGTAGTTTGATTTTATGTTGCAATGTTAGACTTCGTTGTTTCAAATCAGGTAATAATTATTTACTCTTCTTCCGCATAAACTTTTAACCAATTCAACGAAAGATCAAATACGGTTTCTGGATACATAACCAAACAGAGCACAAATCTTCAGACATTATGCCAAGGCTTTACAATGCACTTGTCAGGTTTCCTTGAATAGTTGGGATCATCATTTTCTGACCAGAACACAACTTTCAAGCAAAAGGAAAAGATTCCTTTTTGTTTTACATGTTTGATGCATTTAAAAAGAATGAGGGTTTTTTTTTTCTGGTGTCTTCGTAAATCTCCAGCTCTCAAATATCATCAATTATAGATTAATGGGTCTCTTATTGTCAGTTCCTCTTTGAGGTACTTTGCGCTCAAACTGATTGCCATATTTGTCTCTTGGAGCAATTCACTGACTGTGAAGCATTGTGGGGCACTTTGACAACATGGATAATACTCTGTAAGTGTAAATCTTTTTGCTAGAATGGCGAGATATATATAATAAACACACACACATTACAGAACGGGAAAGAACAAGAAGGATCAAAGACGGCAATGTAGAAACAAGGGGACCAAAACTAATTTTCCGAAGAAGGGTCCCCATACTCAAAAGGAAGGTCATTGGTGGAAAGCAAAGCCTGGCATTATTTTCATATAGCAATGTTTTTAACAAGGGCCTGACTGGAGTAAATAAAATATTTACTCAATGATGCATAAAATGGTTTGCCATATATTAGAGGTCCTCTAAATCCAGTTGGTTGCTAAACTTAGCAAGGCAGGGATTAAAGGGATGAGCTTTAGTGGATAGAATGACCTTTTGATGTATTCTCCAGTGCTGGATATTTGCCATCTAGAAATTGCACCAAATGACCTTCAATAATGTTAGGCAAACTGAACCTGACATGGGAATACACTGCTTCCCACATTTGCTAATTTTAATGAAAGGCAAAGGTGCGTTTAGAAGATGGAGCAATCTCTTGACCAGGCAATCTACCGGTGGGAGTTGATTTTGATCTTCACTGCTTGACACTAATGGCCTCAAAATGGGATCAGAAGCCATTGTCCCAAATAGCAGTTGCAATGCATCCACTCTCAAAAGGGAACACACTGGGTGCCAAAAATGGCTGGATGATTCAAACAATGGCAGCTTTTTTAACATCATGGGTCATGGCATAAGAAAAACAGCAGCTACCATTTTAGGTCAAAAAGTAATTGGAGCCTGCATGATCTGGCCAGTAGCACAACTAACACAGAGAAGAATATTACAATAAGTAAAACAAACTGAAGACATGGCAGGGACATGCTCCCTAATATAGCGATCATCCTGATGACTCATAGCAACTAATTAGCAGTAAAGTACATTAAAGCAATGGGGCATGCTTTCCTGCATACTTTGAGAATGCAATAGCAGCAGGACAGGCAGCAAATTAACAGAAATGTAGCAACCAATTTGTTAATGCATGATGACCTTGAATAAATACGATAAGCCAAATGTCATATGATAATCACACAAGCAAGGGAAAATAGACAGGAGGAATAAAACAGATTGATAATTTCCATAATGATCATTTCCATAACACCAACTAGATTGTGAGTTTAAAAAAAAATGTGCAAATTAAAGCCAAACCCATTGAGATTGCACATTCATCTCAGCAAAATTAAATAAGGTTTACTGAAAGCAAATAGACAAAATCACAACTGGTAGCATCATTCGGAGATAATGTGGGTCATTTTTGAATGTAGCATTCCCTGCACCACACATAAATGCAAACGTTTGCCAATATCCATAGCAACAGAATATTACCCAGCTCCAAGGTACCAATGTTGCAGATGTCAGCAATCAGATTTTGGCAAAAGATATTTGTAGTAAAACTCTCGAATAGTGACTGCCAAGAAATGGAAAATAAATCTCTTGCATCGCTGCACCGGAGGGATGAGAAGTGCATGAAAAAAGACTTGTATCACCAGCCAAGGGTATTATATGTATTAGAAGCCTTTATCTTTTACACAGTACTTGGCACTCTCCTTTTCTCACACGCAGTTCCATTACCGATTGTGAAAAACAAATAATAAAAACATCGAGAAATCAATTCAATCAGACAAAAAAAAGTAATGGCCAAAACGTATTGTCAGCTGCCAAGGTTTGAAACCGTTGTTCCACTTGAAAGAGACACTGGCATTTCTGGTTCGTACCAACATGGAAAGTTTGGCAATTGTACAGGACAGGAAGTAGAATTTAAATTATGTCCATAATGAATTCCTCAGTTTAGAATTAATCTCCTACACACAAAGCACACATTTGCTCCATTTCCATTATGGAGGCAACGGCTATTATCGATAGATTGTTAATCCAGAGACCCAGGTAACGTTCGGGGGACCTCAGTTCGAATCCCACCATGGTAGACGTCGGTATTTGAATTCCATAAATATCTGAATTAAGACTCTAATGATGACCATGAATCCATTGCCGATTGTTGGGAAAACCCAGCTGGTTCACTGATGTCCTTTAGGGAAGGAAACTGCCATCCTTACCTGGTCTGGCCTACATGCGACTGCAGACCCACAGCAATGTTGTTGACTCTGAACTGCCCTCTGGGCAATTAGGAATGGGCAATAACTGCTGACCTAGCCAGCAATGCCCTCATCCCATGAATGAAAAAAAACACTTGAATATTGCTACAACAAAAGCAAAATACTCTGGATGCTGGAAATCTGAATACAAATATTCATTCAATTCTAGAAATAATCCACATGCTTGGCAGCATCTATGGAGAAAGAAACAGAGCTGTGTCTCAGGTCAAGGACGTTTCTTGTGAGGAAAGGTCATCTACCTAAAACATTAACACTGTTTCTCTCTCCACAGGACTAATGAATATTTTAACCATTTTCTGTTTTTTTTCTTGAGAAACACTCCCAATGCCTTAAAATAGCCAGAAAATTATCCAACTGTGCTTTCTTTACACTTCCTGTTATCTAGCTAATCCTCTATGTTGCCCCTAAATATGTTACCCCAAACCATGAGCCTTTATTTTCAGCAATATCATTTGATGCAACACTTTATTAAAAGCCTTAAGAAAATCTTAATACATTCCCTTTATCAATAGCACGTGTAACTTCCTCAAAGAACATCAATTTCCCCTGGGGAAATCATATTTATCCATGTTGATCTTGACTGATTAGCTTGATCGTATCTAAATGCTCTGCTATAACATGTTTCGTAATAGCTTTGAACATCTTCCCTATGACAGATGATGAACTAACTGGCCTGTAGTTTCCTCCTCTTTGAATAAAGTAATTACGTTTACCATTTCCCAATCTAATGGAACCTTGCCCAAATCTAGGGAATTTTGAAAATGAAAACCAATACATTAACTATTTCCCCAGCCATTTCTTTTCAGAGCCTAGGATTAAGTCCCTCAGGACCTTGAGACTATCAGCTCACAGCTCCTAGCTATAAGTTCACAACCAGTGAGAATTTTCCTCTAATTTCCATTGAGTCCAGTTTTACTAGGGCTCTGTGATGCCTCATTAGGTTAAATGCTGCCTTGAAATCAAGGGCAGTCACTTCTATTACACCTCTGGTGTTCAGATCTTTTGCTCATGTAATTAGGTTAGGAGCTGAGTGACATCAGTGGAATCCAAACTGTGTCAGTGAGCAGGTTATTGCTGATCGAATGTCACTTGATAGCATTATGGACAACTCCTTCCAGTTCTTCCCCAGTCTCTTCACTGGCAGTGATGTACAATATCTCAAACTTGGAATTATGAGAGGCATGAAAGCACGTGCCAATTGAACCTTTTTTTTCTTTCATCTTATGTAAACATTGTGACAATGCTGTCACTTTAAAAAGGTTATTTTGTCCTGGGTTAGTAAGAACTGCAGATGATGGAGTCAGAGATAAAACAGTGTGGTGCTGGAGTAACACAGCGGGCCAGGCAGCATGAGCGGAGCAGGAAAGTTGACATTTCGGGTTGGGACCCTTCTTGTGCTGGGTTTTTTTTTGAAGAGAGGTTGTAAAGGCGGTTGTGCTGAACTGGCTATGGGAGACAAACTGAGCGAACAATCAGAGAAGGCCTTTAGGTTTTTTTTTGAAACAATGAAAGGGGAGCAGCCAATTCTCACAGATCATGCTTTCTCATTTTTTTTAGTTGTAGCAGTCAGAAGCTGTTTAGGTCTCAGAAGAATTGGGGCTTCAGTGAAATGATTCCTAGATGCTACATTCTCGGAAATCTCTCTCAATGTTGTTTTCTCCTGGATTGGAGATTTGCCTGTAAGAATCTGTGTCTCAATTCACCTTTTTGCCAAGGGGTGTGTTTATAGGATGTTACTATATTGAAACAATTAATTAATAATAGGTACTGTATCTATCATTCGGTTAAGTTTTCCAACAGTTGTTATTCTAAATTCCTCTTTCTTTTCTTTGTATTTTAACTATGGTGTTTAAATAAATTGTGTTTTGCTTAACATCAAGTAGTTTGATAAGTGACGCCACATTTGGAACGCACACTTCACATCTACATGTAAAATAAGAAAAAGTTAGGGTCGAGGCTACCTTCTTAAAATATTTTGAGGGGGTATGATCTGTTCCGTAACAACATCACAAGATCAGGATTTGTTGCCATTTCTAATTGTCCTGGAGAAAACAGTGGTGAGCTGCATCTTGTACTGCTGCAGTCCATATGCTGTAGGGATACCCACAATGGTGACATGAAGGGATTGCCAGGATTAGACCCAGTGATAGTGAAGGAACAGTAACACGCTTTCACATCAGGATGGTGTGCGGCTTGAGGGGAACTTGCAGGTAGTGCTGTTCTGATATATTTTGTGCTCTTGTCCTTCTCAGTAGCAGATGTTTCACATTTGCAACCTGCTTTAAAAGAGCCCTTGCTAAGTTGCTACAGTGCATCTTGTAGCCGATGCACTCTGCTGTCACTGAGCGGGGGATATGTTGGTCCGTGAAGTTAGGGATTGTGTTTGAGTCTAATTCCGTTGCTGCTGATGGCCCACAGTAGCTCCAATATCCAGTTTTGAGCTGCTGGATCGATTTGGAATCTATCCCATTTAGCACAGTATGATGGACGGTATCCACGATGTAAAGCCAGTACTTTCACAAGGACTGTGTGGGTCACTCATACCTAGTGCAAAATAAATCCTCATCACTGCCCATCATGTTAGCTATTTGATAGATTTGCTGTCATTATCCTCTGTCCTGACAAGGATCTAAAGGATCCACTTGGTCTAATGTGGTAGAAGAAATTCTTTAGGTCATTTAATGAGAAAAGGCACTCGTTTTTAAACAAGATATAGTTTTCATGCATGATAGCAACTAGGCACAAGTTGCATTTATATGACAGACATTATTAAAGGCATTATGAGGAAGACTCAGGTGGCAGGTCTTCTTCCTGTGAGATCATAGGCTGCTGTTCCAAACAGTCCATATGACTTCATCATTAAAGAGGAACTCCCAGGTAGTGCTGTTCTAATTCATTTTGAGCTTTTGTCTTTCTTAGTGGCAGATGTTTCGTGTTTGCAACCTGCTCTAAAAAAGGCCTTGGCAGGATTGGTAATCAGTTAGATCTTTCCTTGCCCACACTTGACCAGAAGCCAAAGGATTTCATTGGGTCCAGAGTCAATGTCGAGGAGTTTCGAGCCAAATCTCTCCTGACCATATATATCTCTATGCCATTGTCTCTCCTGGCTATGTTCTGCTGGTGACACAGGGCATATGCAAGGATGGCATATCGTTTGTAAGGTGATTATGCCAATGTCAGGCTGTTGCGTAACTAGTCTGTGGGACATCTGTCAATTTTGGTACGAGCTCCAAGTGTTAGTATGCAGGATTGTGCAGGGCTGATAGGGCTGGGTTTGCCATGTTTTTGGTGCTTACGTTGATATAGTGTGTTCCGGTAGTGTTTTATTCCTTTTTAACTTCTCTGTCTGGTTGACTTCACAGTCAACTCATTGACTGTACTTTCTGATAAGACAGCTGCCGTGTTTTGATTCTGAATTGCAGACAGTTACAAATGACCAATGTCAGTCATTTTGACAACACCTAAGCTGTTGCCTCGAATAGATATATGCGTGAATGTTAATTCAATAGGCTAAACTGGGAGGTTTATCAACTGAATAACATGTTATCCAACTTACTGTTTTCAAAACTTGACAATACCACTGTAAAATAGCACTAGGTTCAATGATAATTGTTGCATTCTTTTTCTTTGCAGTACAATTCTATAAGACAGTCTTTTACACACTGTACATGGTCACATTTTTAAATTTGAGCAGTTTCATTAGTACAGGCAGAAACCTAAAGTAAAGCAACTATTGAATCTAAGAAACCACTACTGGACTGACAGACCAAAGGTCACCTGATAAAATGCTGGTTTAAGCAGTGTTAATGAGTCAGAGCTTTACACACAATCATATTCAATTTGCTTAGGCAGCAATATAAAATCCTACTGGCAATAACAACTACAATGCACATTAGCAGGAGAAATTCACCACTCGCCATCAGTGTGTTCATTAACTCACTCACTAATTTATTGCAGATTGACTCATACTGTGCTTCTATTACAGACCAAGGACTGACATAATCATTTCCTGTTATTTCAGTGCAATCACAAATTCATTTTATTAAACAAGACCGTCATTGAGCTTAATTTTATAATTCACACGTTTCTATTTCTTGTCAAAAACAGGAACAAAACCTTCTGCAAAGCAAATCTCAAAAACCATCCAAACTCTTTCAAATGCTTGGTACTCTAAAACCTGTTAAAAGGTAGTTAGCTGTTCCCAGTTCAACTCTACATACAGATAAATGCAGTTCTAGAATCCTCATGCTAATCTTATTCAATAAAATTAAGAAGTTTTACTTCTCTGAAAATAACTCATATTTAAAAGCAAAGAAATTCATGCCAGCCTTTTGACATGTTTATTAAAACGACCACGTAAAAAGATTTAAGATCCTTCACATTACAATAATACTGCAGTTGCTATATAGACAGAGACCCCATGAATGGTCTGGTCAAAGCAATTTTATGATATCCATTCTTGTCAATTTCTATCGACAAGAAGTTGTGACGGGTGCAGTTCTGAATTATCCCATATGTGCTTGCGCAGGCAATGCACCTTGGAAGGACTGTAATTTCATAAAATAACCCTCAATGACTCTTAAACTTGTATTTTCTATTTAATCAACTGAATACTTCAGACAGAGGAACAATAGATCCATATTGAAGGTAACGCTTCAAAGTAAAGGTGTAGGATTTTGCATAAAGGAACTTACCATGCCACCCAATATCAGAGAGGATTCATAAAGTTGATTTTTGACCAGTGATATAACCTTAACCAAAGTAGGCATCAAGACCTTTCACAGTATTATTCATCTGACATTGGGAATTTGTCTTAACTCCTTCAGGAACGTATCATGGAACAACTTTAGAACAGAAGACAGATATAAAACACTTGATCACAGCGAGCAAGATCAATCTATTGAACAAGACTTACTTTGGCTAGTTGCAGGACCAGGAAGGCTCCTCCTCCACCAGATTCCACAATGATGGCCACAAATTTGGGATTAACTGCACAGAAGGAGCTATCCCACGTCACTTTAGACACTCGTATGTCTTCATAACATTGGTCGGCTTTCATGGCCTGCCCAAAGACGTGGCGAAACTTGCTCTGACGTACAACCCTACGGCTCATGGCTATAAATCAAAAAGGAACAGGAAAGTTAGTTTTGAAATAAATTTTTGTTTCTAAAAGAGAAAATACAGTGTTATTTTTCTTCTTTGCAATCACATCCCAGATCTTTTCCAACCTGCTATTATCACTTCTGTTGCTGAGACCTAAATTTGTTGGCCCCAACCAACATACTCCCTTGCAAGTCAAGCGGCACAGTGGCTCAGCGGTCAGCACTGCGGCCTCACAGCACCAGGGACAAAGGTTCAATTCCAACCTCGGGTGACTGTGTGTGAGGAGTCTGCATGCTCACCCCATGTCTGCGTAGGTTTCCGCTGGGTGCTCCAGTTTCCTCCCACAGCCCAAAGGTGTACAGGTTAGGTGGATTGGCCATGCTAAGTCATCCCATAGTGTCCAGGCTACCTGGATTAGCCATGGGAAATGTGGAGTTATAAGGATAGGATCAGTGCAAACTCGATGGGCCAAATAGCCTCTTTCTGCACTGTAGGGATTCTATCTGGTCACTTAAGAGGTGCTGGAAATGACTGAACTGTAAATTTCTCCTGTCTCCTATTTGAACCTCAGTGTCTGTAATTCCTTACTGCACTATTTAGCCAGCCTTATAACCTCAACGAAAAGAGCAACCGAGCAATTTGTTTCTACTGCATAATGTGATTCAGTAAATGCCAACCCGTCTGAGTTGGGAACTGTCCAGTTTCCTGTCAGAATCACCACTGATGGTATAGCTCAAGGAAGCATAACACAGGAAATTATTTGGCCTACATCTATGACAACCTGCATCCCTTCAATAACACGCACAGCACAACAGGATACCAATCCACTGTTTAATGAATGAGTCTTGAATTGGCCACTGTGAATCATAAGCAGATTGAAACAGGCTTTCTGAACAATAACTTTTGTTTGGAAAACTTCTCATCTTCAATATTGCAAAATTAATTTAAGTGAACTATAATGAGAGGGGTTACCCAAGAGAAGATCATCTCCGTGCACACGGAGACAGAAAACTAAATGTTAATAAAATCAAACTACAGAAATATAGCCAAGATGAAAGCTGCAAGGTTCGCATACTGTAGATAATTGCAATCAAGGAATTGAATGAAAGATATGAACATTTACTGAAGTTTGATTGCACAGGAAAGTACAGGGCCTTATAATGGCAGGAAAAAAAAATAGTGAGGACATTAGTGAGGATGGGTGGCTTAGATTGATAGTTAAGCCATCACGATGTGTGAGGTTGAGACAACAAGGTGTAGAGCTGGATGAACACAGCAGGCCAAGCAGCATCATAGGAGCAGGAAAGCTGACGTTTCGGGCCTAGACCCTTCATCAGAAAGGTTCCGTAGGCAGGTACTAAGAAAGGTGATGCGGCTGTTGTACCTGGTTTGCTTCAGGACATGGTCGAACAGTTTCAAAGCTGAAGAGATTATGAGAGAGTTCCAGTGGGAGAGAGATCCCCTGAGGTTTGTCCGGAAGGAGGAGGGTAACCTCTTCAGGGTAGGCATCCTTAGAAGGGGCTTCGCAGTGGGGTTAAAATTGTATCAGAGATAATAGGGTCTGATGAAGGGTCTAGGCCCGAAACGTCAGCCTTCCTGCTCCTATGATGTTGCTCGGCCTGGTGTGTTCATCCAGCTCTACACCTTGTTGTCTCGGATTCTCCAGCATCTGCAGTTCCTATTATCTCCACGATGTGTGAAGTCCACAGGCTAATTTAGAACATAAGAAAGGGAGTAGGCCATTCGGTCCTTTGAGCCTGCTCCACCATTTAATACATCAAACACTTCCTTATCCTTTACTCACGGTATCCTCACAACTCTTTATGGCATTGACAAATTTTTAATTATCAATCTCTACTTTAAGCAAACTCAAACGCTGAGCTTTCATAGCCCTCTGTGGTTGAGGATTCCAAAGATTCACTGACCTCTGCATAAAATAATTTTTTCTCATCTTAGTCCTAAATAGCAACCCCCTTATTTTGATATAGTGTACCCTGGTTCTAGACTCCCTAACATCTCACCCCCATCTACACCATCTATCCCTTAAAATATTTTGTGAATTTACACCTAAATAGTGAATCAAACAGGTGTCACAGTAGGCAAGGGTCAAAATGTCCCTAGTCCACAACCTTTGACCTCTGTGAGATTTTCAAAAAAGCTTCTCTTTAATTTTCAGGACCTACTTTTTCATTCTCACTCACTCTTTTATTTGATGATGTCATAATGTTGCAACATTACCTTCCCTATCTGCATTGGCAAGATGGCACAACTACCAAAGATTTTATGTATACATACACATACTGACTCTTTTACCTTGGAATCTATAAATGAGATAAGATATTTGGTGGTGGGTGGGGCGGCTGGCCATTTTTGTTTGCCCGCAAAATTGACTTTTCTTGGGGACTGTTGGAGCCAAACCTCTCCCCCGCCCTCAAGTACTTGAGCAATAACAGCTGAAAGTAGATAAAATCAGGGATGAAGTGGTTATGAATTGGATACATGAAAATTTGCTGCAGAAAACATGATGTAACTGATAGTAAAAAAACTAATGAATGTAAGGATGTTCGATGAGACAATCAGGATGTTACACTATTGTACAGATAACCTGGCACAATTCAATACCATATGTTCTTCTCAGTGTCCTTTTCTAACTTTCCTCATTACCCTTAGCTGTACCTATAAGTAGATAACTTAGCATAGTAGGTTATCCCCTGGGGATTATCCTTTCAACATACCTGAATGCTATTCCTGAGCAGAGCTTCCTATGATTCAAGTCTGCCTGTGCCTTTTATCCTGAATCCTCGTCCCAGTATCTTCTCTAGTTTTCCAGCTACTCCTTTGCTAATCTTGTTTTCTTCTTTAGCATTGATCTGCAAGAGACAGAATCTGTAAGGAGTTATTCCTCTAATCAAATCTTGGCCTGGGTACTATGTGCCACTGGTAATCTCATCTAAACTACAGAATTGACAGATGCAAGTTCAGTTTAACATTTCAAAAGCAGAGTCCCCCAACAATATCCAATTTTCTTCAGAATCATTCTAAACTGATGACTTGATTTCTGAGCTTCAACAGAGTAAAATCAGAAGTCACACAATACCAGGTTATAATCCACCAGATTTATTTGAAAGCACAAGCTTTAGGAATGGTGCTCCTTCATCAGGTGAAGCCACTTTACCTGATGAAGGAGCTTCACTCCGAAAGCTTGTGATTTCAAATAAATCCATTGGACTATAACTTGGTGTCATGGGACTTCTGACTTTGTCCACCCAGTCCAACACGGGCACCTCCCCATCTAGAACAGGGTAGGAAGAGGAACTCCTATCAATTAGACTTTGATGAATCTTCAAAGATGAAGGGACTTTGTTCTAAACAATCACATATTCATACTGAATGACAGAATATTCATCATAAAATATACTAAACAAATAATAATCAAAAGTGGCTGTTTCTTTTGAGGGATGGCCGTGTGTCTGAAAATGTATTGGGCACAGTATTTAGCAGGTCATATCCAGGAAATTCGGACTGATACTTTATTTCACTTCTCAGCTCCACATCTGAATTGCAAATCTAGCCCAGGATGTTGATTTGGCATCACACAGATAATGTAGGAAGTTAAATGGAGCCTAGATAAACACATACCTGATCCAAGTGAAGCTTAAATCCAAGCATAACATTCCAGTGTACCAATCCCCCTCACATCTATTGTACAGAAAAGCTGATCCATGCAGTAAATGCTTTTTTAATTGACTCATGTGTTTGTCAGCTCTAAATTACAGAGCTATCACCGGATACAGAGTGGGAAAAACATACCATTTGCTTGCTCCCTCATTTCTGCTGTAACAATGCACTAATAGCTGCACAAGGCAGGAAGGGCTACAGTCTCACCAAGACTCCTGCAAAATAACATAATCACAGGAGTTTCAGATTGATATATTTGAAATGAGTAGAGTTTTACTGCACAGTGTCAGACTTGCCATCTCATTCTTGTGCGGCTGGAGGCTAAGCTACAAGCTAAAGGGTGCAAGCAAATGTACATGGGCAATACCAAATGCAACAGCGTAAATAAGGTAGCCAGCAGTCCACAGCATCACATTCAATGCTAAGATTAGCCCAGACAAGTACTTTTTTAAAAAAAATTCTACTCTAATGATATAAAGAAAGTAATTTTCCCAAAGCATTTTAAATATATACATATGTAGGTCCCCTCTCAATGGCTTTTTGAAACACTCATTGAACTTTCAGACCATATGTCACTTCAATCTCCTGCAAATGTCTCACTCTTTCATACCCAAGTGGAAATAGCTAACCATTTCAAAGTCAAGGTAACTGTAAAGTTCCTTCTACACACTTCCCTTCTCTGCTCTCTAGGAAAGTTAGAGCGATAATTTTGTGTTGAGGCATTGTTTTGCTGCTTTTGAGGACATTTTTTATTCCAACGCGTTTAAACGATGCCCAAGTATTACAACAAATACACTTGATTTTGCAGCAAGCCCTCAAGGTAAAATCAGGTTTACTCACTCGAATGCGGTCAGTGTTACATAGTTGCAAGGGCAAGACTAATTGCCACATGCAGATTGGCACCTATTAGCTTGAATTATCATGTAACTGAAAATCACTTTCTTTTTACCTCACCCCATTCATTTTAAAGCCAGTATTATTCTGTTACATCTTCTTCTCATATCATTGGCCTTCTTTAAAACACTTCCAAAATCATTCCACTCAAGCTTTCGGTTATCTCACTTAACATCGCCTTATTTGATTTGGTTACATATATGGGTGCACTTGATTCAGTTACATGCATAGTGCACGTGTGATGTGCCCTGGTGTGTTTCAAAACATTTAAAACGCTTCATAACTAATTGTTCTTGCTACTGTGGAAAGATGTTTTATAAAATCGATTTCGAATTTAAAAATGTTAAGCTGAATGCTGGATCCAGTGGAAATTCCAATAGCTCAGCTACCTGGTCAAAAGTTCGTCACTTCCAAAAGAATTTCCAATTTTCTCTGAGATATGGTACAGGAGAGCACAAAGTGTTTGTAAAATGTGTAGGGATAGAAACCTAAACTTGGAAAAAGATGCATCTTCTGAATGCACAACCAGTGCATCAGAATTATCTAGCAGGAGGACAGTGACTGTATATGGCACTGAGCACAGTATCTTATGCCTGAAGACATAGTGAGCTTGAAGTTTCACCGTAGATGTTACAAGAGGAGGGAAAGATAAGAGATTGGAAAATCAAAGCAAGTCGGTCTATATTTGGCTTCCCGTCACTGGTTATAAGGATGCGTTTTCTGAATCCAGAGCAATGCTTGTGTATAAGAGTATCATATTCTCAAAGTAATTTGAACAATGTAGTGCATAAGATGTTTCAAATAATTGGAAAAGGACAAGATGATGATGTGACAGATGTGATGATGTGGCTTAAAAATGAATGGGTGGCTGGGGGGAGGTAAAAAGAAAGTGATCTTCAGTTACATGATAATTCAAGCTAATAGTCGCCAATCTGCATGTGGCAATTAATCTTGCACCTACAACTGTGTAACACTGGCATTGTTCAAGTGAATAAACAAAATTTTATCATGAGGGCTTGCTGCAAAATCAAGTATATTTGTTCTCATACTTAGGCATTATTTAAATATTTTTTTAAAAAGTCCTCAAAAGAAACAAAATAATGCCTCAAAACTGGATCTATTTGTATCTCTGGTGCCCCACCAGTTCCCTCACCCACAAGGTTTAAATGTAATTCAACTTGTCATAATAAAATACCAGATTGCAAACACACTGTCGACAGTAAAGCTTTTAGCAATCTTCATCTTACGTTCTATTACAATTACAGCTTACATTATTGGAGGGAACATCCAAATGTCCCACCCTCCCAGTTGTACGCACATTTCAAGGTGCTTTTATACAGTAAATAGGAACTAGTGGGATGTATCTCAGGCCAGTTATTTAACAAGCAACTTACAGAAAAATTACTTATGTGTTTGAATCTCAGGGTCTAAAGGCTCCCCTTCCAAAGGCAGTCACTTGGCCTGGAAGAAATCTGTACAGGTACCAGTTACAGTCAAATAGTTAACATTCATAGATCCATCTTAGGATTGTTCAACAGATACTCAAATAGTGGTGATCCAACCCTGAGACTGAGCAAGTGCAACAAGTAAATGTGAAGTGACATGCGGGGGATAGGGGAAAGAAGGGGTCAAAGAGAGGGAGAAGGATAGGACAGGAAGGGAAAGAAGAGGTACAACCGGATAGAGAAAGCATAGGCATGTACTGACAAGAGATAATGGAGAATAAGCAGCTATTGGAACTTGAAATCCAAACTAATTTTCTTTCTGCCTAACCCATGGATGCGGAGAATGGTTGTTGACTTGCTCGCCGAGCTGGCTTACTTTCATTCAGATGTTTCATCACAATGGTAGGTAATATCATCAGTGAGGCCTCCAATGAAGCGGTGTTGCTCTACTCCGTTTGGAATTTATACTCTCTAGTCCTTTATGGTGAGTTGTGTCATTTCTGGTTTTGCTCTGTTTGGATTTGTATATGGGGTCCAATTCTAGATGTTTGTTGATTGCATTATGGGTTGAGAACCGTGCCTCTAGGAATTCCCATGCATGTCTATGTTTGGCTTGGGCTACTATGGTTACCTTGTCCCAGTTGGACTGATGGCCTTCATTGTCTGAATGCACCGAAATTAGGGAGAGTTTGTCGTGCTGCTTTGCTGCTAGTTGATGTTCATGTATTCTGATGGCTAGTTTCCTTCCTGTCTGTCCGGTGTAATATTTGTGGCAGTCGTCGCATGGTATTTTGTAAACCACATTGGTTCCGCATGTTGTGGGAATGGGGTCTTTAACCCTTGCGAGTGTATGTCGTTGAGTGGCTGTGGGCTTGTGTTCTACCATGATTCCTAGTGGTCATAGGAGTCTCGTTGTCAGTCCTGATATGTTCTTGATGTCGGGCAGTGTGGCCAGTGTGTTAGGGCGTACTGTGTCCTCCTGTTGCTGTCTGTTTAGTAGGCACCTGTGGATGAAGTTGCGGGGATATCCGTTCATAGCAAAGATATTTTTTAGGTGCTCTTCCTCTTTCCTGCATAGTTCTGGCATGTTGCAGTGAGTGGTGGCCCATTTAACTAGTGTCCTAATACAGGTTTGTTTGTGGACATTGCTGCGGAAGTTGAGGATTTGGTCAGTGTGGGTGCTTTCCTGTATACTGAGGTTTGGAATTCCCTGTTGGTCATACGCTCAACTCTGACATCCAGAAACGGAAGCTGATTGTTGTTTTCGTCTTTTCTCATGAATTTAATCCCTGCAAATACGTTGTGGATGAGATGGTGGGTCTCTTCTTGTTTGGTGTGTTTGATAATGACAAATGTGTTGTCCACATACCAGATCCACAGTTTAGGTTGAATGCGGGAGAGGGTTTTGTGTTCTAGTCTTTGTATGACTGCTCCTGCAAAAACTCCTGAGATGGGTGACCCCATTGATCTGTTTGTATGCTTGACCATTAAAGATGTGTGTGGTGAGGCACAGTTTGAGTAGGTTGTCGTTGCTAATGGAGCTGCTGGTCTGCGTCCCTGCTTTCTCTAGTAATGTGGCCAGTGTTTCTTTGGCTAGTGGGATGTCAATTGATATGAATAAAGCTGTGACATCAAAGGATACCATAAAAATCAGCGACAACGAGATTATGTTCTTGAGGGTATTAAGGAATTCATGGGCTGAGTGGATGGAATGAGATGATCTGTCGACTAGGTGTTTCAGCCTCTGTTGTAGGTCCTTGGCCAGTTTGTGTGAAGGTGTGCCTGGTAGGGAGACAACGGGTCTGAGGGGAAATGTCTGGTTTGTGTACTTTAGGAAGTCCGTAGAAGCGGGAGGGTGTTTGTGCCCTCTGGTTTCGTTCTCATGTAGTCCGTCTTGGTTATCTGTCCTACATCCTTTGGTCTCTTGTGCCTGGGTGATCCTATTACCTAGCTGTAGTGTTGGGTCTATTGCCACCTGTTGCTAAGTGTTTGTAGCTGCGAGCGGTGCCTGTGCTTTCTCGATGTAGTCTGGTTTGTTCATAATAACGGTCACGAGCCGTCTGTCCGTTGGTAGGATTATAATGTTTTTGCCTTTGAGTTTTTCTAGTGCTTTCCCGAACAAGGATTAAAGACCCCATTCCCACAACATGCAGAACCAATGTGGTTTACAAAATACCATGCGACGACTGCCACAAACATTACACCGGACAGACAGGAAGGAAACTAGCCATCAGAATACATGAACATCAACTAGCAGCAAAGCGGCACGACGAATTCTCCTTAATATCAATACACTCGGACAATGAAGGCCATTAGTTTAACTGGGATAATGTAACCACAGAAGCCCAAGCCATACATAGACATGCACAGGAATTCCTAGATGCTTGGCTGTCAACCCATAATGTAATCAACAAACATCTAGAATTGGACCCCATATACAAACACAAACAGAACAAAACTGGAAAAGAGACAACTTGCCATAACGGACCAAACAGTATAAATTCCAAGTGGAGTAGAACAACACGGCTTCATCGGAGGCTCCACTGATGAGTTACCTAGCACGGTGATGAAACATCTGAACAAAAACAAGCCAGCTCAGCGAGCAAGTCAACAACCTCATCCACAACCCGAGCTACAGATCTTTGTTAAAACCTTAAAAATACTGAGAAAGTTAAGGGATCAGCTGATTTAGAAAATACCAGGAATCACATTAGGAAGATTTCTAGCCTGTACGATTTGGTTATGTTGACTTTACCATTGAAAGACTAACTTCCGACTCTATAAAGTGGATTTTTCAGTTTTAAGGGAGATTGCACTTGTATATGAATCACAAATATTTCTGTGAACGATTTCACTTACACAGCACATAATTAAATCAGATACAAACATTGTGGAAGGCTACTAATACTCGGTGATGTGAAATAATTAGCTTCATTCACACGCAGAATCTTTCACTTTTTGGAATAAATATGTAACAACTTTACTCCATTAGATACATTGGCAAGTGGCTCACCCCTACGCATTACAATTACTGTTGCATGTATGTAATTTCCCCACCCTTCGGCCAAAATACAAAAGACTTCCTTTCAGAATGCAGCAATATTTCAATTTAAATTTACTGGAAAATGCATAGGAAAGTTTTTTTTTATAAAGGAAAATGATGGCACTAGAAATATGACAGAAACGATTTCAGTACCAGCAGTATATTTAACACAGCCCAACCCTGCAACTATCATTTTGTTTTTGTTCAAGCAACAACATATATTTTCTTCAGGGATTTGTAGCTCTTCCTGAAAATTGTAGCTGACAGAAACAGCAATGGTTTCGGTGACAAAATAGCCATTTAAAATGACTGGGCAACTGTGAAAACTATGAGTACAGCAAACAGAGCTGTTTTTAGACCGAGTCACTATAGCGACTCCCACTTCAACATCCAGCCTTCTAGCAGATGTGAGATGCAGCCTGACATCCAAACATTTTTGAAATGTCTCGCCAGCATCGTATTGGGTTTTTTTTTGCAACATAGCTCCTTGAATAGTTTCCTCTGAAAGCTGTACTTAAAAGGTCAGCATGTTGTCTGTTTGGGGAAGTACACAGAGCCAAAAGGACGATATCTGCCTCAGTGAGAATACTTGCAGCTCTTTACTTAGTTACACTATCATTCATGCTGTTCAATTCTTTTGGTTAACAGCCATCAGCAAACAAAAATCTCTTTGAGTTAACTTTGATCCTTAAATGGACATTATAGAACATGTTGAATACTTAATCCTAAACAACAAAGTCTTGACAAGGATCTTTCCTGTCTACCACCTGCAGCCTAACTCCAGGTTGTAGCTGGCCAGTAAAAATGCATCCCTGTTCCATCAGCTAATGCAGAGATACACATTACCTATTTATTTTATACAAAATACGAAGTATACACAGCAGTTTTCTTCAGGCAATGGGCATACAAGTATTGCTGCAGGGCTCCTCAGTGAAAGTTCTGTTGTGACTGCAACATTTCATTGCCTTCACCCACAGTGGGTCTGCCTTTATTTTTAAATTCACATTTTAAAACTTTTTCTTCCCAGATTCAGCATTAGCATTTTCAAGAGATAAACAGAAGACCCATTGGTGCCCCATGATATTTATCCAATAGTATTTTCAAATGCCATAAAGGTAAGCAAATGTCCCAAGTATGTTATTCAATTATTTTTGATAACTTGGATAAATATTGTAGCTGCCAATTCCCTGCTGTGAATTTTGCACTCCAACAAGATGAAACATATCAGTGTTACAATTTATTATCCAAAGGAGTTAACTACAGGCTAAATAAAACTCCCTTTACTCTTCTGGCATCACGTCTGAACACAATGTCAGATTTGTGCCAGGGACTCCAATAACGCGCATTTCTTTTTCCCACACTCACGTGGCTGCTCAAATTCAGGCTGTTCCAAATTATGTTGAATTTTGGCCAGTTTCACACTTTGATTTCCATCCTACCAGCCTTAGCTGGATTCAAACCCAAAACTGCTGACACTGCTCTGCTGTTTTCTTTAAGATCTATTGAATAGTTATATGGCAACTGAACCTGCTCAAGAAATTTGGCACATTTCAGAAGTTTTCACACAACTTTCCAGGCCTCGGCTAGGAAGCTGTGCTAGATAAGGCACGAAATGGAATAATTTACCACAGAAATCAGACTGAGCTAAGATTACTTTTGTTGTGACAGTATAATCATGCTTTGAATCCCGGTTTGTCACAAAGATTGTCAGGCAGTGTATGCAAGTGATAAAGGCAAAGGTACCACTGCTACATGTATTCTGAGTGAGTTTCACTCACTGGCATAAAACATCAGCAGACCATTGTGTAATACTTTCCCAGATGACTATTCCCAGTGCCTTGTAGTATTTGCAATCTCTACCTGTGTGTGGTACTAGAAAAGGGTTGTTTGAGGTAGCTCACAGTATCTATCCTCCTTTGTCTTGGGCTTATCCAGCAATTAACGGTCGAGGATACACCACTGTAGAGCATCTTGTTCTTGAATAACAAGACTGTTTATTGCACAATAGGAACAAGTACATCTTTATTTGATCATATCTATACTCGGACATTGGGGAGCATGTGCAGATACATTGGATCCTCCCTCCCCAAAAATAAAAGTTAAAGTAGAACTCCTGGGGCTGAAACTGATGGTTTTCTTGGCAAACTGCGTTGAGTTTAGTGGAATGATCCATACTGGAAGGCCAAGTGAGTTTTCTTGCTGTGTTACACCAAGCCCGCACTGTAATTGCCATTTGACGCCTTGCACCAAGAATCGCATCCAATTTCCATCCCATCTTACCACACGACATTTCCAGAGCAACTCACCATTTGCTGGTGATCCCAGAATTGGCCGGCGTCCCTGGTGCCTGTCCTATATTTAAAAGGGTCCAGATAATTGTTCTCAGTCTGGAGCTCCCTCCGTGGTTTCTGGCATTTTCACCAGACACGGCAAGGGGAAATCAGCGCCTGCTTTGCTGGGGTTGTCCTGGAGCTCCTGCTGGATGAATTAGTGTGCATGTGGGACTTTCTCTTCCCTCAGGCCCAACAGTGGAGGCCACAACACCAGATCATGCCAGCCTTGTCCAAAGCTGCCACACGGGTTATAGCAGCGGTCTGGAGGAATGGCCACAATATAGAATGAAGGTCAATGTCCTTCTCCATGCCAGTACTGTAAGTACCACCATCTTTTCTCTGATACCTCACACTCACTCTCTCTCTGCTACTGCAGCCACCCCCCCACCAAACCTCATGCTCTACCACTCTCACTCTCGACTGCAACATCTTCTCAAACTCGCTGTCTCCCACCCCAACCCCCAACGCCACTAACCCTACACACCCTCTGCGCTGCCTACTCACTCACACAGGAAAACTCACCACCTACACCAATAGTAATGGCTGCGCCACCCACTTCCATCTTCCATAAAATCTACATCTCTCATATTCCAGGAGCAAAACAGACCAGAATGAGGCAGAAAGAATCAAAATTGGTGATGTGCTACCTGTCATTCAGCTCCTCATCTTTTATCAGGAGAGGATCCTCATCCTGACCACCCCAAGCATGGATTCCCTGAGCGAAGGCTATCACCCTTGATTGGACCGAGGCTGTTGAAAGCCGAGGCAAAATTCCTGCCTTTATGTCTGTGCTAAACATGAAGGTGATATGGTGGTAAAATGAGCCTGGTATCTCTGGCTGAGCAGGCAAAGTACAAAAAGGCAAGGCAGGGCAGGAATGTTTTGAGCATCCAGGGAGAATCAGAGAGAGTGAGCACTGACAGTGAACGAAGAGCCCGGAGATGCAGCCTGGTCCAGTTCTTCAGCTGGCTGCACGTCCACAGCACAGGGTCCTTACTGCAGCATTACAACGATAGTTACCAGCACATACCACTGAAGCTTGGAGGCATCCTCTAAACATGCTGGAGATGCACCAGGAAGGTTCACAGAGGCTGACTTCCAACATGGAGGACTCTTGCAGCATGTGTTGATTTGAACCCACCAGGAATCTGCTTTGGTTTCCATGTCAAGTTTCACGATGGTTAAACTTGTCTGGTAAAAATCACATCCCGCAGTGAGCTGGGCTGTAATAATGAGCATCACATGGGAACCCACCACTGCCAGACAAGAATCCCAACTTCACTTCTCACGTCACTTGAACAAAGCGAACAAGATGTGGCGAGATGCTCTCAATGTCGAGACTGGGCCTTGCCAAACATCTCTGCTGATCCCACCACTCATCTCGCTGTCGCCAACGGTGCCAAGAGCCTGGTGAGATTCTGCACCACGTATCTACCTTGCAGTGAGAATGGCATCTGTCCCCTGTCTGCCGCCTCCAGTGAAAATGTCAGAAACCGTGAAGGGAATTCCGGACTG
Organism: Ginglymostoma cirratum; assembly: GCA_024137785.1. NCBI lineage: Eukaryota > Metazoa > Chordata > Chondrichthyes > Orectolobiformes > Ginglymostomatidae > Ginglymostoma > Ginglymostoma cirratum. Next base: position 1,643,352 of record JAHRHZ010000067.1, on the reverse strand, counting down.
ACAGCACTTATCTGGGTGCACAATGGACCACACTGCGGCACATCTGAAGAATGGATGGAGCCAGTCACATGAACATTAACCCCCTTCAGAACCTTACACCATCAATTAAATAAACAACTTCTGTGGCAAAAACAAAGTGACATCATTTATCTGCCTGCTTTGGTGATAACTGCAGCCTGGTGTTCCCAAACATGCACTTCCAATGCACTGCCTGTCTGACATATGTGAAAGTTACAGACAGATACATTGAGAGAAATAATATTACCCAATGCCAGAAACAAAGTACTCATTTAATGTTCAGGCATTCTCTAAAGTAAGAACTCGTGACACAAGGTGTGACCTTTACAACACTTAATGTGACCATCTAGTAAACAAAAATATGATAATCCATGCCCCTGAACTGCGAATGAAGTTGTGACGTAATTTTGAGATATTAACATGCATCTCTCATTATTCATTGAATATTCAAAAGGACCAGGGATCAACTGTTGCATAAAATATGATGAAAATAATATGCTAACATGTGCGACAGATTCTACAGCAGACACGCCTAAGTACACTGCACTGTACATTACTCGACCCTCCTTCCCCTGGTGTTGCTGAAGAATTGCTCTAAATCAGTCTGTAAATTTAATCATAGTAATTCTATTACATCCTTTGAAATGAAAGCAATACAGTCTAGCTGATTCCAATTTATAATCTTGTCTTGACTACGAGTTGTCGATCACGTCAACAGTGTGGCGTGGCACATATCTACTGCAAACGGTCATCGCAAACTGTCAGCGCATGCATATAGGCAAGATTACTTGATAATCTAATGGATTTAGAAATCCTAAAAAGTAAGCGCACTCTTTCATCTTCAGCATTTTCAACCTCCATTTAGGCTGCACAATTGTGGGGACAAGGTCCCCTTTGGAACCAGCCTCCACATCAAAAGATTGAGGCTTGACTGTTGATAGGCCAGCCTTATCAGATTGCTTCTCAAAATAACATTCCTATTGCAACAAGAAATATCAATGTATTCCAAGTAAAGGCATGTTCAGTTTGGCAATCAGTGTTTAAAAATATCAAGGGAACAAATTGTTTTGCTCGTCAACATTTATTTCCCTCGTAAGTCATTTGGATCTTTACAAAACATGATTCAGATGAGCAATGTGAGTGGGCAAGCAACACAGTGACACTATCACAGCTTGTGAAATTCAGGGATGAATAAAAGTGAATAAAAAACTCTTGTCTCTATTCTTTCCCCCCCTCGACTCGCCACCACCCCCATCCACTTTGTGAAAGCCTTCTTCATGTGGGTTTAATGCAGAAAACTACAACAGAAACTGAAAATGTGATCAATTCACTCACCTTACCGTTAAAGACAGCTGCAAATATACAAGTACTTGGTGGGTGGGGTGGGGGAAGGTGAAGGGAAATTAATAGAGAGGAAGACTGGGCTGAAATGTTGCACAGACTTTTCCATGCTACTTTTATTATCATGCAGATATTGTACACATTAACTGTTCCATGTCTCCCCTAACTCCTTCATTTACCCCCAAACCAGCTGGAGGGCAAGTATGTTCTGATAGAAGCAAATGTTCTGTCACAGCATTAAACAGGAAAGACATTCATTTAGTCACATACAATTGGTCGCACTATGCTATGCACCTGCTGTGAGGGAACAGCATTCAATTTGAATTCTAAACAGCGAATCCCAAAGCATTTCAAAAAGGACTTTCAGACACTGCATTTACTTATTAAGAAACCCAAACACGTATAGCCTGCCTGTGACACCACTCACTGGAAACTGTGTTCAATTAGCATTTCTGCACCAAAATAAGAAATAAAATTTAATCCATAACAGAGGTAAAGTGAACAGAGGGAAAACCGTGACTTAGCCCAGTAAATTAATGCAATCTTAAAAATCACAGGAAATTTTGGCAATAATTTAATTTGACTTATTAATTAACCAAAATTCCCAACTACAGGTGGAGAGATTAATAAAGCATGATTCTAAATCACCAGTACAATCCCTGGTACCACCAAGCAGTGTGGCCCAGATCCTGCCATTGCTAGGTTTGAGATTCAACCAGAATTCCTGCTTATGGAACTTACAATTATCCCTCATGATTGTTCCATATCCTTGGTGGAATATCCAATGTCATAGACCTCAAGCCGGAATTTGGCTGGTTTCTCTTCCCTTTAATAATCTAAGCCTCTACCTATCACACATCAGTCTGTGGGATGAAGACAACACAGCAAGTTGTCTTACTCTAACTTGACAGCCTTCATTTCCAAAGACTTGCTTCAAAAAAAAAATCTAGCCTCTGTGCCCAATTGGCTTCGTACCAGATAATTTCAAGATACTAAAGGAGAGCCATGTTCATGACAGGCATGATACTTGTTAACATCAAATATTTCATTATACTAGGTTCCAATGGTGAATCCCTTTCAATGAAAAACTTGCCCATTTCACAATCCTTATCCCTATTAAAAATTGGTCAGACAGTCCCATGAACTGAATGCAAAAGGTGGCATAGAAGAAGACAAGTTGAACTGCTATTCAAAGACACTTTTCTGTTTGTTAACTGGCTGCGTATGGTTCAAACGCCACCTCTGGGTGGCACGAGGAGTATGCATGCGCATACAGGAGGTTAATGTATGTGATTTAAAGCCAGCAGCTGGTATCAAAGATGGCGCACTTCACTCACTTCCTCCTTTATACTATATTCATACTTCCAATAAATCACACCCCCCCCATTTCTTTGATAAATTGCCCAAATACTGCAAAATTATTACCTCTCTTTCACCTACGTACTACCCTACTATATGCTATAAATTAATTAAGTACCCCAGACACATCACTCACAGGATTCAGCTGTGGTAATTCCTAGACATCCCCACCCCTTAACCCACCCAGTAACTGCTGGAGATTATTCCAGCATATGGCAAAAGATTAACCCCTCTGACTTCCAAAGTTCCCATCATAATGTTATAAACTTTGCCTACCACCTTCAAAATGATGTCTTTCTCTGAGCTGAGTTCCTAAATTGATCTGATCCTGTTGTGCTCAGTTGACATCACTGGCCTTATCAGTGCATGCCTGCGCTTGGCAGTCTTTTTATTCTGGCAGTGTGATTACCCTGTTGTCAGCTGTCTAAGGCATGTAGTCAAAGAATTATAGAGGTCTACAGCACAGATTAGGGCCATTTGGCCCATCAAATCTGCACTGGTCAGAAACAAGTACCTAACCCCATTTTCCAGCACTTGGCTAATAGCCTTAAATGCCTCAGCATCATAATTGTGCAGTTAAATACTTCTTAAATGCTATTAAATAGCCTGCTAATTTTGGCCTTTGCATTTTTTTAACCTCCTAAAATTCTTCACTATTCTTGTTTCCCAGCACCACTGAATGAGTGAAATAGTAACAACAGGAATGCTTTGGAGTCTTTCTTGTCCAGCACAAGGATTGGCTGAGGAAGATCAGTTCATGAGAGCTACTAAATGCAGATGCAACAACATCTGAAGCATTTTGTTCACGTTCATCAATCCCCAGGAGCGCATTTCCAAGAAGGGAGACATAGTCCGGAAAATCAGATGAAATGGAATTGCAGTGACATCAATCATATTTTTCCAATCTTTTTCCTCGGACTCAGAAGGGTGCCAGAGGACTGAAGAACTGCCAATGTTACACCCTTGGTCTAAGAAGAGTGTAAAGATAACTTCAGCAATGCCAGGCCAGCCAGTTTAAACTCGGTGGTGACCAAGATTCTGGAAACAATAATCCAGACCAAAATTGAAAATTAATGTTTGAGGCTTTTTTTGATGAGGTAACACAAAAGGTTGATGTCTATTCATAGTTGTGAACAGCGTGAGGCATTTTCCTCTCCTTCATTAACAAGGAATAATTCCGGATGAAAAATACAGTGATTACTGTGGAAATTATGGCAGAGCCACTAGATCTTAATCACAATGTCTCACCACTCTTCCCACGATTAGACATGAAAGTGGATCAAGTAAAATGTCACCAGTTCCCAATGTGATCATGGAGGGACATTTAGATCCCAACACTTTCTCATGTTCAATCTAGAAAACAGATGAGTTAGGATCAAGTCTTCTGAAATCCATCTTGCAGTTGGCCTTGTTTGAACTCGAGTAGCTGGAAATAAATCCATTCTAAAAATAGGGAAATGTGTCTTTTGGGCAGGGTGAATGGAATCCAAATGATTTAGACTTGAACAAAAAGTAATGAGCTAGTTTGAGAATTAGGAGCAGGATTGCAGGCTCTGTTGAAAAATTCCAATCCAGTCTTCTGAATCAATACACTGTCAGGACTCTGCAAAATATCATCTGGTCTACTATTTTAAGTCAGCACAAATACATAGTCATCCACTGCAGATAATTGCTTCTCTGAGTTTGCTACTTCAAACTAAGCAGTTTGCATTTCAACTCACGCGGACAAAATTTGTTGAGTGCATTTTGATCCTTGATAGTTAGAACTTTTCATGACCATCAGATGTTTCAAAATGGTTTACAACCCATAATCTACTTCTGAAGGAGTCACTGGTGTAGCTTTAGGAACTCAGTGGCCAATTTGTGCACAGCAAGCTTCCACAAATAACAATGTAATTATGACTAGAAAACGTGCCTTAGTAATGTTGTTTAAGGGATAGATACTGACAAGGCCACCAGGAAAAAACTCCCCTGAAATAGTGCATTGGTCATTTACATTTACACATACAAGTCAGCGTTTAGAAGAGTCGTCTCTGGACTCGAAACTTTAACTCTGTTTCTCTCTCCACAGATGCTGCCAGACCTGCTGAGCTCCTCCAGCACTTTCTGTTTTAGTCAGATGGGGTCTTGTGCATATATCATAAAAAGTTAGCATCCAGTTTCAGCAGGCATTAGGGAAGGCAAATGGAATGCTGGCCTTTATTTCAAATGGAATGGAATATGAAAGTAGAGGGGTCTTGCTAAACTACACAAAACACTGATCAGAACACAGGTGGAATACAATAAACAGTTTTGGACCTCTCATCTATAGAAAGGTACAATAGCATTCGAGGCAATTCAGATAACGTTCACTTGTTTGCTCTTGGATATGGAGGGGCTGTCTTACTTGGAGAAGTTGAGTAAATTGGGCCTGTATTCATTGGAATTTAGAAGCATGAGAGATGACCTTTTTGAAACATTGAAACATAAAAGATTCTTAGGGGACTTGACAGGATAGATATGGAGAGGTGGTTTCCCCCTATGGAAGAGTCTAAGACCAAAGGGTGTTATCTCAGAATGAGTGGTCACACATTTAAGACACAGCTGGTTAGGAATTTCTTCTTTCAGAGAGATCTGAATTTGTGGAATCCTTTACTGCTGAGGGCTGTGGTGACTGGGCCGTTAAGTATATTCAAGGCTGAGGTAGATTTTTAATTAGTAAGGCAATCAAAGGTGAAGGGCAAAAGGCAGGATGATAGAGTTGAGGAATATCAGATCAGCCACGACTCATTGAAGAGCAGACCAGTCTCAATGGCTGACGTCCACTCCTATGTCTTATGATCTTAATTTAAATGTAAATCTAAAGACAGCACCTCCAACAATGCAGGTTTCCCTCAACACTGCAGTGGAGTATCAGCCTTGAATTCTGTCCTTAAGTCCTTGAATGAGACTTGAACTCGGGATCTTGTGATGAAAGATAGCACGTGACATATTAACCCACATTATGAAAGAAAGCCAGAGTGTTGCAAAAATTGGTAGTGTTGTTCCACCCAACTGATTACAGCAAGCAGATAAAAGTTTAAAACCCTTAAGTCCCCATCTGCTACGGAATAGAATCTCGTGAATCAGAAAAATAAATAGGAAGCTTTCTGGAGGACCTATAATCATTTACAAAAGTAAGACCATAATACTGATTTCAGTTCCAATGACCTAGCAACACATCTGTACTGCTTGCCACATTTAGTAACCGCGTGGCTCTACTAAAGGCTGTAGTGAAACTAGTGAGCCAGAAAAATGAAATGGTGATATGATCAATGGCATTACATGCGCAGATATTCAAGACGAGGCGAGATTAATTACAAATTGAAGTCTTTTGCTTGGATTCAGTGAAACAGAAGGAATCTCTTAGCTGCTTGAATGAAATCAAACCTAAAGCAGTAAACTGAAGGAGGAAAGAAAGCAAGCTTGGGAGAAAAAAAATCAGCAACCAAAATAAATCTAACTCCACTCATTCCAAAATGTATTGAAATGGGAATTGTTTAATTTTATGTCAAGACTGCTGATAAAGAAAAGTAAGGTGGACACTCATGCACCCAATCTCTTGGACACTTCTGTCAGGACAAAGCAAACAGAGAGGCTATACTGGACCTACAGAAATACACAGGCCAAAATAAAACTATATTTTCACCCTTTAAAGCCCAGCGGAAGGAAGAGAAATTAATGCCAAGTCCCCCACTGTGTCATAACCTTTCATTGTGGCTTGAAGAATTCATTACCAATAGCAGTGCTCTATAGGATAGCATACACAAGTAAAGAATAAGAGACAAAAATAACGGCAGCTGTGGAACATAAAATGACTATTACACAATGCTTACTAGCTGCTGAAAGCATTCCCATTTAGACTCAAGTCCTTTAAAATAATAGGAAGAGAATTTCAATCCAGTTTCCCATCTAAACTCACAAAAATCTAACTGGTGCTGTCTGTCAGGGTAGTGATATGGAAGATACTGTTTGCCAGTATCGAGTCAGCAATACCTTAAAGAATATGGACTGCTAACCTAAGAAACTGGAAAATCACAAAAGCAAGTGACAGTCTCAAAACTCCGGCCACCTTTGCCTTTCTGCTTAGTCAACATTCCCTGTACGGGATTTCTTGCGGGTCGGGTTAGTGGTGCAAAACTTTGTGGCTCATCTGCAATTTTATCTCCTGTGATGCAAGGAATTGTCAATAGGAGAGGTGCACACCCTCCAGCAGCTTTAAAAATGACAGATTATGTTTCAAAATTGGCATGACCCAGCTTTCAAAATTTCCCGATTGGTTGGGCTTTTCTGGTTACAGTGGGTCTGATGCAAATGTCACAGCATGAGCTTCAGTAATAAATCGAGATCATTGTACCCAAGATGGAAATATTTCAAAATCAACACAACTGAGCTAAGGAAAATAAAGTTCTCATACTTTTGCTAACAAGTATGCAATGCAAACATAAGTTGTGTTGCAATGGCATTTGCAAGGGAATTGGCCCAGAACCCAAGTTCAGTGAAGAATCTCCTAACATTCAAGACATTTGCAGTGGAATCTTCCCAACCCTAAACAACATGAAAATGTTGGGAGAATCAGGAGACATTGGTAGCGAGCTGATTCCCCACATCAAGACGAAAAGGTCCCATTTTCTGACCAAGTGTTGAACAGTGAGACGAGATTCTCACCACTGAGCAGAGAGAGGCCTATATACCTGCAATAACATCATCTCACCTCAATGATATGCAGTTTCCCCATCTGCTAACCCTGGACCAAAACTAAATAGGGACAATTCCCAGCAGAGAGGTAACCTGACTCTCCAGGGTCCATGGAGAGAAGCATTTCAGGAAACTTGCTAAAAATCTGAGTTAGTGAATTTCTAATGAGATTCAGACCCTTGGTATGAGACATTATTGTCTGATCATTATAATAAATTCTGTTTCTGTATTTTTCTTTAAATGTTATCAATTTCGGTAAGTTTGGTATGAATCTATAACCTATAATTAAACATACAACATGTAGGCCCAACAGCTTTTGCATGATGATGTTCACATAACTAAAATTCAGCAACATTCTCAAAATGCATCGCCGGTTATCTAAATAAGGACTTGCACTTACATAGTCCCTTTTACAATCTAAAAAATTCCCATGATATTTTACAACTGACAAAATAATTCTGAAGTGCAATCACCATTTAAAAGTATGATTGTTCACCACAGGTACAATGAAACAGATTTTTAAAACATCAGCAGCATTTCTGTGATAAAAAGGTACTGCAGATGCTGGAGAATCCGAGATAACAAGCATGGGGCTGGATGAACACAGCAGGTCAAGCAGCATCATAGGAGCAGGAAAACTTGACGTTTCGGGCCTAAACCCTT
>JAHRHZ010000067.1:1609038-1630129 GCA_024137785.1 Ginglymostoma cirratum | reverse complement strand
TGTCTCCATAGATGCTGCCAGACCTGCTGAGCTTTACCAGCAATTTCTGGTTTTGTCTTTAAAACCATTTAATGTCATTCACTTTTAAATGTTCAGACTGCAAAGTGATTGATTACGTCAAGATACAAATAAAACTGATCTTCTCTAAAAAAAAAACAATATTTTGAAAAATGTCTTTTTTTTAACATTATGGAGGATTTTGACATTCCACAAGCATGAAATTGGCTTTTAAAGGGCCAGCGGGAGTGTTCAGCGAAAATTATGACGTTAGTATACCATTAACACCTCATTCAACAAGGTGTAACTCGCTCAGGGGTTTTCTTTTAGCATGGTTAGCAGTGTAAGAGTGGAAGTTCTGTCCAATTCAACTGATTTATATTGTTGTTGGGTGGGGGTTCTGGGGACCTGCCTCAACAACACACCCTCTGGTGGAATACAGAATCTTCAGCGTCTTCACGGTACTTTGTTATTCTGCATGTGTGCGAACTCCAGAATTTGCTGTTGGTTTTAATGGAGTAAATACTGTCAGTTTAACCATCATTACCACCATGTTATCCAGGCAGATGTCCCATGCACACTTCATTAATCAAGTTTTTGAGTACCAAAGCTACCTTTTGTGTCTTGGAGACAACCGAACTGCTGGTCTTCATTTTTGACTCACAACTTTAGTTTTAGGCTCCTTAAGAGATTATATTGAACAAAGAACAATGAGGTCCTTCACAACAGTCCATCCATTAACTAGTTCCATATATAACCATAACCTTTGTATTCTGTGATATCACAAAAGCAAACCTGTCTGCAATGTCTCACCCTTGCGGATCAGCTGCCAAAATGATGGCATAAACTAGTTGAGTAAAAAAGCAATTGTGTCTCAAAATTTAATTTGGCATTTTTATTAGGAAATGATAGTTACAGGCATAACCTCTGGCAAAGTCGGCAGCTTCCAATCTCATTTCTGGGACTGAAATCTCTGCAACTACTTTGGAGAACACATGGGTGAGAATAATTGAACACTTTCCCATTAAATCAGTCTGGATCACCTGGCAGATGAAGAAAAACATTGCACATTACAACAGAAAGGAATTGAGATTAACAAGACTATTCTGCAAAATAAAAACAAATGAAAGACACAGCCAGGGAGTCCAATAGACACAAAGTCCTACACACACAGCATTTGGCAATCTTCTGTCTTGTTGACAGACCAGTGTGTACTGCCAGCATTTCATTTCTTTTTTAATCTCAGCAGTTCAGTAATGACCAACTTTTGTTTATTGTGAATTCTATGCACATTCTGGAGACTACTGTGCTGTGGTCAGCCAGTCCTCATGTAGAGCACAGTCAGATAAAAAGTAAAGCTCCATCATTTCAATCTGAGCTACACAATTACAACAGTCTGTCATTCTTCGATTTCACACTCCAACTGGACTGTGACCTCTCAGCTGAACCATCAATGACTTAGACATTTCTACATGGTCCTTGTACTGTTTAAAAAACGACACTAGGTAGTTCTCAATCTTTCGTTTCTTTCCTTAGAACTCCTACTTTGCAGATGGAAGCTTTTCAGCCCATCGAGTCTGCACCTATCCTCCGGGAAGCATTCCACCCAGACCCACTTCATCATCATAACCCTGCATTTACCTTGGCAAATCCACCTAGCCTGCACAACATCAAATGGCCTGTTTCCACACTGTAGGGATTCTATGAATACGGTGGGGAATTTAGCAAGGCCAATCCACTTAACCTGGTCTACGGGAGGACCCGAAGAAATCCACATGAATATGGGGAACACGTGCAAACTCCATGCAGTCACCCAATGGTGGACTTGAACCCGGGTTCCTGGTGCCGTAAGGCAGCAGTACAAACCACTGTGTCACCCCTTTATTCCCTATGTTTTACATGTTGACCATTTGGTCCTTTCTCCTGACTATATGCATCTTCATTGGATCTCTTCACCAGGAATCTTGGCCCAAGTGTGACAACCATTCTGACTGGTGATCTTTTTTTAATATATAATGAATTAGAGTGTTCTTTTTTACGAACTATTTTATAGTCACATGGGCTCAAGGAAGGAGTCAACCTCTTTCATAGATTAGGAAATGGAGTCTACAGTTTTCTCCATCGGCAAAGAAAAGCTACATCGAAGTGGGGCAGGCCATCAATATGACAACGTTGTATAAAATTCAGCATTTTTCTTCAAGTGGGTTTTAACTCTCTGAACCAAATTTTCCCCAGCGATTGTGCGTACTTTAGTGGGCTGCTCACACATCCAAAGGCAGAATCGGTGGTGAACTGGAGGAAAACCCATTAGCAAATTACAGTCCATTGTCTGTCACATTCCCATTAGGGATCCCATGTGCAGCAAGTATTTCATGCAAAACACTGACAACTGCTTCCCTGGTGATTTGAGACTTCTTAACCTCAATCCACAAAGAAGTGAACAGCAATAAATAGTTAAAAGAAACAAACATATTTTGGTCTGTTCCCAATTTGCCCCAAGGCTTTTTTTTGGGAAAGTAGTGGGGATCAGAGACTCTTGCTGCTCAGGCCTGTGAATAGCCCGGGTTTCACAGCCAGTGATGAGGTTCTCTATCTCCTTCAAGGTTCCTCGTCACCATACTGATGACTGAGCACTGATTCTACTCGCAGTAATTCCCAACTGTTCCTGGTGCATTTTATCTTGGATAGTTGGGTGCAGAAAACCTGGACCAAACTTTCATCCAACACCAGTAAATTATCTACAATTGTGAAATGCTATTTGACGCTCAAAATAGGTTTTCATTGGCCAACTCACTGGGCCTTTGGTTTGGCTACTCTTTGACACAATACAAATGAAATGCAACACATTCCTGGTTGTTTCTTTTTTCCTGTTATATTGGTTAAGACTTTACTTTGGATTTTTAGCCACTGTATCACAGTAGCCTGAGTACACAATTCAATCTCAATTTAATGTGACAACAATAAATCCCAAGATACGAATAGAATCCTTGGAGAATTCATCTTTGTTGATAATAAGCCCTTCAGCCTGTGGCCATTATAGCACAACATGGACCCTCTGGTCACATTCCTTGACCAACTTTTCATGTCACCTAAGTGACACACGGTCCATTCTAAACCTTGCAATATAGTGGGTATGGTATTTTGTAAGATTTCTAGGGCTGAATGGCAGTCAGTTGAAACAAAATCTGCAAATCAATTGATAAAAATAATAAGTAGTCTGAATTGCTCATCTATTGGTACTGGCCAAAGCACATTGTTGTTATTACGGTTGGTAAAGATTTAGAAAATCTGTCTAAAAACTTTCGTCACTGTCGACAGAGTGGATTTCCTAACACGTCTTCTAATGGACCCATAGGTTTGGGTTCAATAATCATGCCTGGGCAGCACTGGGTTGGCTGGTCATCAGGGAAACAATGCCCACACACTGGTCATTGCTCAAGCTGGTTCAGAACTTGATTCATTTAGAGATGCAGAATCTTCTTGGATGCACAGAGACACAACAGCTAAGCATCTTTGCTTAATGTGCTGCTGCATTCAGTATTGCGTTTACCTAATCCTGTGAACAATTTAGAGATTCCAACTTCAAAGGAACCTTTACCACCGAGCTGTTGCAGCTCTCCAACTTTTCAAAATGTTGAGCAAAACACACCTTCTTGTTCAAGGGGGAGGCTTGTTGATTTTGAATAACACATGCCTTCTCTACTCTCTGGCTCTCTTTATGTTGCCATGTAACCCACAGCATCCCTTTAATGTTGAGAACCATTCCCCCCACCCCCATCCCACGCAGCCTCGTATCTGTTGGTTGTAACCTCTGTTCCTTCAGCCATGGAATTTGATCTGCAAGGACACGTAATTTTAAGCTTGGCACAGGAATACAAGAATATGGTGCAGCAATAGTGGCCCTACCTCAGGACCAGGAAGCTCAACTTGTTAAACAGCATCTCTCAACAAGCTGATTAGAATGTATATAAAATTAACAGGATATCCATTGCCATGAACAAGTTCATGAAATTCAAATCTCTTGGGTGATCAATTTCCCTTGGGAATGCCAGCGGTATCTTTGCCAAAATTAGGAGATCTACAACATTAGCATCTTGGCATAAGTACTGCCTTGACTTATTTCTGCCAAATTAATTGTGTTCTACATCTGCATATTCTGAGAAAGTGGTATTTGTTCAACAGAAATGGAATTCTTTTGACTTAGCTGGGCAATGTTCATGCCAGTGAGGTCTTACTGTTCCACAGTAACTCATTGTAGGTCCTGTTTTAACTGTCTTTATCTCTATATTTCCCGTATCAATGTAATTCACCTCTGTCGCTGTAAAGTTTCCAGAACACTGCAATGTTGCAACATTTCCTTTTTGTCATAGTAACATAGAAAATAGAGTAGGCCATTTGGCCCATCAAGCCCACTCTATCATTCCACATGGTGATCCTCAAACTCAATGCCATACCCCATTCTCTCCCCAGGATTGACTTTTGAGTGACTTAGTCAGACACCCCTGAATGATAACGGTACAGCACTCCAACTGTGTTTGCACAACTCCCTGGACTGGTTGCATTGGACCCACAGGAATGACCGTAGCCAACTCCTCAGGCTACAGAGATACAGCCTCCCTGACCCTAATTGCCCCAACTGGCTGAATGGCCATGCCCAAGACTCATACTGGAGGCTGCCCTTAGCTTTCTGTCAGGACGCCCTAACTGAAAGATTCCAGTGTGCTTCAAAGTATAGCATAACAGTACAGAAGCATAGAGGAAATGGATCAGAGATATGCAAGGATAATGTGGAGAGGCTCCAATGGGTCAGATGCTAGAGTCATTGGACATGGAGTATGTGTGGCTGCCCCCCACAGTGTGTGCCCTGAGGTGTTGCTGCAGGGTGTCCAAGATCGTGGTTCAGAGGAGCTAGTAGTGAGGTCAAGTCACCAGGTAAATAGTTAGTGTTGTTAACAAACGTCAAGACATCTGTCTCAACAAGAACCAGATTCACAGTGGTAGATGTTGTACAGACTACCAGAAAGCCACAAAGTGCATAACAAAATTCTTTGGCTGCCACCTTTATATCACATCCCACAAAAATTACACTACACTTACTAAGTCCCAGCCCTTTTAAAACTTTCATGTTTCCTGACCATTTTTCTTCTTGTCTTCAGTTTCACTAAATTCTGAGGCCTTCCTGATCCTGAAGCCTGGACTATATTTCTCTTCTGTCCCTTTCTTTGCTTCTTGCAGCTGTAACTCATGGAATCAAATGTGAAAGCAGCAATGCTCCAGTAAGAGGCAAGGATTCTCTTTAACATTTCTTTGATTTCCCGTTCAGGTCTTTGTACTGTGTTTCATAAAGTTGATCCCGTTTTCCTTCCAATAATGGGAGCCTCATAGTACATGACTTCCAAATTGAGGGATGAAATGGAGATTTTTAACTCCACTCAAGCCAGACAAATCTTCCTCTCATTGAAATCCACACAAACACAGTGTCTAACCATTCTGCATGGTGACTGCCAAGCACCTCATTTTCTTTAAGGAGCAGGAATAGGTGATACCATTTTCTGCTGTCTCTATCTCAGATTATTGCAGACTGCCTTGAGTCTGTAAAATTCAGTGCTATCTCAGGAAAACGCTGATACCCAATATTAAAATAGTTATCTATGGCATGTTCCACTGTCAAAGTCCACCTTCCTGGCAAAATGAATCACAGGAGTCCTGCACTTTTTTAAAAATTCATTCACAGGATGAGGGCATCGCTGGCTAGGCCAGCATTTATTAAGAGTTAAGAGTCTTGCTATGGGTCTGGAGTCACATATAGGCCAAACCAGGTGAGGATGGCAGTTTCCTTTCTTAAAGGGCATTAGTGAACAGATGGATTCTCCGAAAAACAGCAATGGATTCATGGTCATCATTAGGCTCTTAATTCCAGATTTTTATTGAATTCAAATTCTACCATCTGCCATGGCGAGATTCAAACTCAGGTCCCCAGAACATTACCTAAGTCTCTGGATTAATAGTCCAGCGACAATACCACTAGGCCATCATCTCCCTGGTAGAAATATCGATTAACCTTCCAAATGACATTCTATCTTGGAATTAAATAGACAGTTTATAAAATCCGATGTACTCAACCTCGCTGTGCGAGATTTGGAGACTAAGAATTAGTTTTTATAATACCAAGGTTAGTATTACTTGGGAATTTTCCCAACTCAGCTTAAAGGGCTCTATCAGACATAATTTGTCCTTAACGGTGTGGAAGTGGGATAGAGTCACGCTCATCAAACTTAAAAGCAGATCCTAAATGGCCACAGTATTGGGTGAGTGCTGAGATGGAATAGTTATTAGGCCTTGCTTAGTTCTTTGGGATTGTGTATCAACTGTTATTTTAAAAAGGCTGTTAGGCCCTTTGGCTTTCATAGACCATTGCCAAGCTATTGTGGCCGTTTCATGTCAGCTCATTTTGCTAGCCCACCTACACCTTCCCAGGTTTTCTCCACATTCAGCATGCAAGATGGGAAGACCTCAGTAATCATCACTAAGACAAAAATAAATAAATCTCTAACAATCTAATAAAGCTCTCACACAGGGACACACTTGTAACAGCAAGAAAAAGGGGCTGTTTGACCTCAGCATTAAACTCAGATAATCCAGTGGAGTCCATGTTTCTGTCCTACGCAAATCATTCTCCACCCCCTTTCCACTCTGGCAAAATGGAGCAGTCAGAAGCAGCAGCAGGACTTCTGCATTTGTCTTCTGTTAGCCATTTTTTTAACGTCTGCGGAGCCTTCCCAATTCTGAAAATCTGTCCCATAAAAGAAGACTATTTACCATCAGCGTAGTTGCTCTGGTCAGTGTTTAAAGCTGTGAACACATATACCTTCCCTGCAGCAAATCAATCTGTGCCAGCTGTTCCTATTGCAACCAGGACACCGAGCTTTATTATCATTCATGACCCTGAAAAGGCAACATCAGTCTCTTTAGTAATCTACTTTACCCTAAATAAACATCCCAAAGCACGGCTCACTTCTAAACTTGGTATTTGTAACAATTGGTACATTGAACCTTTCAACCCATTTAGTAGCTGATAGTCAACAGATTTGATTTCACTATAAAAACAATAAAACCAGGAAACAGTTAAAAATATGTATTTTACATGAACCCATTTTTGTCTTGATTGCCTTAAGATAAAATAAGATTGAGGCAATAAAAACGAAACTACTTAAGTGAAAGAACTCCACACAGGCTGTCACCAAGTCACCCTTTATTTACATGTGGAAAGTCCTTGACACTGATCCAGCTCCCTCAGAGCCAGCTCTCAGACTGAACAGGATGTCTGACACTCATGCTTATATCCGTCTGTCAGGGCTCCCTGATTGGACCAGGTTAACAGCACATTCAGAGAACTCATATTCTATAACGTCCATCTGGCTGACCTCATTACAATCACAACTTCAAACATTGATCAAAACTAGGTAACTAAGTTTGGGATCTAAATTTCAATTGTAATGCAATGCTCAGTGAAGAGGTAATAGATGAAGAGTGATTGAGATAAGTAGGAAAGGTACATATATCTTTCAGTCCTTACCACAGGATGCCTGTGTACAGTGAAATGATAGGCTCCAAACTGTGTTATCAAAAATCATGTATATGAAGGAGGGGGTGGAGAAAGTGAGGAGGACAGATCTTTATTTATAATAACTTCAGGACAGCCTAAGATACTTCACAATCAATTAAATTCTTCTGAAGTATTTTTACTATCAAACCTAAAAAATTTGCAGTGGCAAATTTACATAAGGAAAAGACCCAGCAACAGCAGCGAGATCGTTCAGCACATAATCTGTTGTGATCGTTGTTAAGGGATAAATGACACGAGAGAAACTCCCCAGGTACTCTCTGAATAGCACCATGAGATATTATGCATTCATCAGACAGGACAATGCTGCACTGAAATGTCAGTCTGAATTATGTACTCAATTTTCTCAAGTGGAACCCCTGAATCTCATATGAGTGTGATGGCATTAAACCACAGCTGACAGCCTTACCTTTAACAACTATTTAAATTAAACAGCAGTATAACTATTGCACCAGAGTGATCATGCTATGCAGGGTCTGGAACGAGGTACAGGATGTTTGGATTTTACAGTGTTGAAAGCGAAGCCTTTCTGCTCCTTTGTAAGCATTTAACAGTGCAAATACAGGAGAAGACAGTGCAATAATATCATCACCTCAAAATTCAACTCAGAATGAAATTGAAAAGCACTTCTTTACACAAAGAGCAGAAGAAATCTTTGAGTTTCTCTCCCAAAAGACTGCGTGACTATTATTTAGAATCATACAGCTCGGAAACAGGCCCTTCAGCCCAACTTGTCCATACGGACTAGGTTTCCTAAACTGACCTAGTCCCATTTGCCCATATCCCTCTAAACCTTTCCCATCCATGTACCTGCCTAATGGCTTTGTATTGTACTGTAATTGTACTTGCTGCTACTACTTCCTCTGGCAGCTCATTCCATTTACGCACCACCGTCTGTGTAAAAAAGTTTTTTAAATCATTCCCCTCTAACCTTAAACCTATGCCATCTAGTTTTGGACTCCTCTACCCTGGGGAAAAACCTTGGCTAGTCACCTTATATGTGCCCCTCTTGATTTTATAGACCTCTACAAGATCATCCCTCAGCCTCCTATGTTCCAGGGAAAAACTGTTTTAGCCTAACTAGCTTCTCCTTGTAACTCAAACCCTCTAGGCCTGATAATATCCTTGCAAATCTTTCATGCACCCTTTCCAGTTTAATAACATTCTTCCTATAGCATGCAACTAGAATCGTACACAGTACTCCAAATGTAGCCAGACCAACATCTTGGCATGTGTTACAGCTGTAACATGACATCCCAACTCCTGTACTTAATGCTCTGACCAATGAAGGAAAGTGTGCCAAATGCCTTCTTCACCACCCTGTCTCCCCGTGATGCCACTTTCAAGGAACTATGTACCTGCACCCCTAAGTCTCTCTGTTCGATAACACTCCCCAGTGCCCCGCCATTAACTGCGTAAGTCTTACACTGGTTTGTCTTGCTGAAATGGAACACCTCACATTTATCTAAATCACCTGCTAGTCCACCTGCCACTCCTCAGCCCACCATTCCAGTTGATCAGATCCCATTCTATTCTCAGATCAATTCTTCACCATGCACTATACCACCAATCTGTGTTACTTGCAAAATTACTAAATCATGCAGTCAGAATTCATCATTAGATGATTGATGTCAGCAGACACTTTCAAAAACAACCTTGAGGAAGACAGAATATTTGATATTTTTAAATGCAATAAATGTAAGTATGCTTAAGTTCATCAAAATAACAGTCAATAGAACCAAGAAACACACCTGTGTGCTGGAACACAAACTCAGTTCCGTGGAAAGGACTGCAGAGTTGACCACTGCATCAATGCCATCTGTAAATACGAATTGGCTTATCACCTAAACTATTGCTTTCTACTACTTCAGGAGACCAAGAATTCATTGAAAATCAAGGAGCTGGAACAGCCATGAGGATCATTATGCATGAAGAAGAGCATTCATCATAACTTGATTGGATGAATCAAAGTTAACATAATGCCCCTCGGTTCCATCAATGTACTATTCAATTCCTTTTTTCAGAGCTTTTTGCTTCTGCTAAACAATTTGGAAATTTATTCCGTAAATGGTCCTATTTGCAGTTGAAGAACTTCCTCTTATGTGTCCTGTAAGTACTCTTCTCTAACCAAACCTAAGTCCACTTATTTTTCCTCCACAGTATGTGCAATAATTCAAGGTTCTAAACTCTTAACAATTTTAAAAAGTTACCACTCAGATGTCTCCTTTCCGGGCTGAAATATTTTGAGTCTTCTCCTCATATCCATATTTAATAATGCCCATCATACAGGTGAATGTGAGCTTACCTACAGATACAATTTTTGCCATCATTATGTTGAAAGGGACCCAGGAGACTTAATTAAACATGTCCAACCAACAATCAACAAAACATTCAATATTCATCCCCTGGCACTGCAGATGAGCCATAAAGCTCTTTTCCATCACCTGACTGTTGTTTCTTCTTGTTTTGTGAATCAACAGTCTAATTTCTTGGTAACCAGAATTGCTATTCAAAGTGCAGTCTGAGTAAAGTGAGACAAACTTTGATCATTACGCCCTCTGACATACATTCAATCATTTTGTCTATGTAATTCAATATGGTAATATTTTGTTGATTCCCGTTGTAGGTTGGCTGGACACGTTTAATTGAATCTCTTTGATGCCTTTCAAATTTATAATAGCAATTTTGAACAAGAATCAACTTCTGTAGGTTATCTCAAAATACTACATTCACATCTGTGGTGGGTATTATTGAATAGATTTGCAATGTCAAAGCCCTTCATAAATAATGGTTTTATGAACAGATGTATTGACTACTCACAGTTTAGAAAAAAAAATTCCTGGGGCTGTATTTTTCTTTTGTCTACTACATGCTCCTCATGTAGTACTGATACCTCAACACAGGGTCAGCACTTACAACTTTGTAAAGCAGTGAAGTCTCTCTAACAGAACAGGCAACCTTTTCCCATTCTATAACTACATTCATAGAAGAAGCTATGGAATAGGAAAAGTTCGATCTACTGATAATATGATTTAAATAAAACCTTGTAAAAACATTTAATATGAATCTATCCTGATGCAAAAACATTTCATTTTGAAAATATGGCATGGGTTCATAAGCTGCGTGCCAGTATATCTTATCAATGTAACAATCTCTCTTCAGGAGATAACACAAAAGAAATAGCATTTTTTCAGATAGCTGTCCAACACAGCCTAGAAAGCTGGAAAGAAAACCTGAACAAGTGTTAAAAATACAAAGCAGCTCCATACATAGTGGAACAATTACCAGTTACATTTGCAAATGTCACCTTTCATTGGAATTGAAACTTTTACAGGTGTTTAATTAGCTACAGTGGTGACAGAGGTGCAAATAGCGTCAACTAGACCGTTACATGGCCCCACAATGGCATTGTGCCAGCATTTACTGGAGAACCAAATAGAATATTACTCATAACTCAGAAGTGGCGTAACTAATGACCAGTTCCTCAATATCAGACGGAGATAGCTCCGTTTCTTGTGGACGGTGCAATGACTATAAATTTCCTGCTTCTGTGCATTACATTATTATCTATTTGTCTCTATAAAATAAATAATTACATTTACTGATGTGCTTTTAAGACCTGATTACAATGGTAAATTGCTTAGAAAACTAAGGCACTGTTATCGCCACTCGTAGAGACAGCTTTTGGCCATTCACGTATTCAAGCTTGCTCCGCCTTTCAATTAAATCTCGACTAATCTATGCCTTTGCTCCTTTAATCATCTTAGTTCCATATCACTGATAATAAAATCTATCCATCTCAGTCTGGAAAGCTCATCATCTATAGCTTTCTGAGGAAGTGAATTACAGAATTCTGCTGCCCTTTATATGAAGAGGAACATTCAGACTTTGCTCCTTAGTCTAGGTCTAATTTTAAGATATGTCCTCCCACTTTTGACTCCATTCTAGTAAAGAATTTCCAACTATCTATTCTACTGAATCTTGTTAATGTTTAAACACTTCAGTCAGGTCAGTTTTTCACCTCTGATGTTCAAATGAATACAAACCACTTTTATGAAAGTGGACACTATAATCCGACATTTTAAGCCATGATACTAATCTGGTGAAACAGTGCTGAGACTTTCCCAAAGTCAACATATCCTTCCTGGTCTATGGTATCCAATACTGAACACATGGCTCCAGATGGAGTCTGACCAAGGCTTTGCACAACTGAAACATTATTTCCTCCCATTGTAATCTAACCCCATGGGATACATTCCATCAGCTTTTTTTGACTCATTTATATACCTGTCTACCAGTTTTAAGTAATTTGTATACTTGGCTTCTCAAATCTCCACAGTTTCTAGCTCATTAGAGTAAATTTAGAATATACTCTGACTTAAGGTCCAAAGTAGATGATCTCATATTCAAACGATAGACCAGCCAGTCTTTTCCTGCTTGTCTTTTTCATATGTAAATGTCATCTTCCATGTTTTTGCCCACTGACAATCAATGTCCCTGTGTAACATCCTGCTCTCATTTACACAACTTAATGTACCTTCTAATTTAGTGGCATCTACAGAATTGGAAATACAAACCTCTCTTCCTTCATCCAATCATTGCTATTTCTTAGGCTGTCCCTTCAGAGAGGGTGACTTTCTTTCACTCCAAGGTTGAAGGTCCTAAACTATTAAACAACTGAAATTATTAATATTGATAATGAAAGATTGAAGCCTTAGAGCTAATTCCTGGGAGGTACCACTTGTCTTTGCCCTCCAATCAGGACACACATCCATTTATCAGCATGTACTGACCACTCTGCGTGTGGCTAACATTAACAGTGACAAAGAATACGTTTAAACAAGCAAAGAACCCTCTAGTCCTTGCAAGGAGTTCTTGTGGCACATGATAATGTCCCTACCTTTGAATCAGGAGGCCCAGGTTCAAATCCCACTTGCCCCAGGGTATCCCATAACACCTCTGAACAGGTTGATTAGAAAATATCTATAATTCTTACATTCTAAAGAAAGGGAGATTCCTCCTTTTTAAATTGACAACCTGTGAACTAATATCATTGAATAGTACAAAATTGCATAAAAAGTTAATGACATACACAGAGCTTTTAAAACATAAAAGACCAAATGATAAACGTAGTACATCCCTTTTACAGATTATTTTATCATCTAATGTTGGATATTGCTAACGCTGAATTCTTGGAGAATCAGCAACATTCAACAGTGGACAATTGCTGCTGCACACCATTTTTCCCCCCTGTATAATACTGTGTGTGCCTCCCAAAAATTTAAATTTCGATATTTCATGTTAATTTTCAATACATTACAAAACCGAGATTCTGAACAGTGACAACTGTTTGGGGAATCCAGCAAACCAATTTAATCTGGGACCTTTTGGTTTCATTACATCAATGTATTATGAAACGTTACTCTACCTTGGTGGGAACAGTCGAGTGAACCTTAATCTTGTGCAAACCCACCAAAATATAGCCCAAAATCAAACATCTGTCAATTTGCAGTGACCCCCAGAGAAATACTAACTCTGTGACCGTTGTTCTAAAGGTTCAGTATTTTAACTTTATGTTAAGGCAGCTACACGTCCTATTCAATCTCAAGCATAATCTTATTGCACATTTAGTCTAACAGATCATCCAGAAAGAAAGCAGTACCTCCAAATGACATTTTTAACAAATCACAGAGTGAAAACAATCACTTTACGCTTTCTTTGTGTTATGTGGGGTAACATCAAACCGCTACCAGGGTCAGTGATTCTTATAGATCCCATATATTTCAACAATGTAATATTACAATCCAACATGAATGCACTTGTTCGAAGTATGTATCCCAATGTTTGGAATACATTGAACATGTTTATTATACCATTGCTATGTAGGATTACATAAGCATATTGATTTTGGACAAAGTTTGGAAATTTACTATTAATGCAGGTTATGTCACTGACAGCAAATGGTCTTAAAATTGTAAACTCTTCATTTGCCATCATTAAAACTGTACAAGTTCACTAAGCACACACATATTTGAAAATAAAACTGGTCATCATGGCTTCTTTTGATGCAACAACTCTTAACTTAAACACTTTTACATAATCACTCGGAGTGCTATAATGCTGGCCGGAAAGCAAGTATCAACATATAGTTTTAGCAAGTTAGTTCAAATGTAGTTCTGGGTGTAAAACCACAGACCTGAAATTATCTGCTGCTAAACAACTGTGCATGTTCAGCATTATAAAAGATTTAATTTAGATGTAGGTTTACTTACATCAGCAATATTCTGTTTTTCAAATCAAAATGTTCGTAATGTTTTCCTGCTACAATTACTATTTTTGTTAGTACAGCATTATACCAAACATACTTAGCTCATCTGTACTATTCTGGTCCAAAATGGTCCAAGGGGCAATGTGATCAAAGTGATCAAAGAAGCATGAATGCAGCAAATTCATTCATTTCATTGGTGGTGGAGTTATTGACACGCAGCAAAGTTAATTCAGAATTCAATGGCACATGTTGTTATTAATGTGCAAATCATCTAATGACTTGCAGAGAAGTAAATATCCTGAGAATTCCAAATTTCTGAAAGTTGCCTCACAAAAGCAACAACTCGCCCTCAAATTCCTCTCAGGAGAGCAATGCATAAGTCCTGGGAAATGACGATGTGGCGTACCTAATGAGGCAAGTCACCTATGCCTGGGATTTTTGCTCTGTAATATAGTCTGTACAACATAGCGGCATCATTGCAATGTAGGAAATTCTGAGCCATAATAATATGCATCATCAATCAGTTCTGAAAAAGGATCCTACGTCTGAAATATTATCCTGTTTACTGAAAGGTGCATTGACTATTTCCAGCAATTTGTTTTCACTTCATGGTGTAAGGTATAAAGGAAAAAGGCAATTGCCGCTGCTAGTATTTTGTTTATTATTCCCTCCATCGTGTTAGTGACAAATTCAAATGATTTTAAACAGAATTTTCTTATACTTCTCAGACCTCAATTTTTCACTGCGTTTGATTCTATAATTTATTTGTATACGCTTTGCTGATGTTTCCTTTTAGATTGGCCTATTCAATGTAATGCACCCGAAACAGAATTAATGCAAATTATTGTCATATCTTTCCGAAATATTACTGTCTTTCGTGTCAATAAATAT
Source organism: Ginglymostoma cirratum (assembly GCA_024137785.1). Classification (NCBI taxonomy): domain Eukaryota; kingdom Metazoa; phylum Chordata; class Chondrichthyes; order Orectolobiformes; family Ginglymostomatidae; genus Ginglymostoma; species Ginglymostoma cirratum. The sequence goes on along the minus strand of JAHRHZ010000067.1, from coordinate 1,615,349 downwards.
TAAAAGCATCTTGAAAGGGTCACTAATTATGACTAATTGAATGTATTAAAGGCAAACTGTAGGTCAGGCTAATGTATGTAACCTCTTTTATTTAGTCTGATTACGCTGTAGACATCTGGGGACAATGGTACAAAGGTTCCTTCAGAATTTCCTGTAAGGATTTTAATCTTTGTTTTTCTGTTAGTAACCTTTTGTTCTCATTGTTTTAAAAAAATGAGCTGGCAACCCAATGACACATCAAAACTATTATAGTCATTTGTGACTCAGAATGTCCACCAAACCACTTGTCCCTCCCTCATTGTTGTTACTCTCTTCCTCCCCCCCAGCCCCCTCGACCACGGCCCAAGAACTTCCTTAAAAAGTTAACATTTTACCATCTCACTGGTGCATCACTTTTACAAACACAACCAAAATGCACCCCTTGAAATCTTTAGCCAATTTTCATTCATCTCACTGACAATCCCATTCCTATACCTACCTAAACGCACAACGTTGAGATAACATTTCAAGCAGAATAAATTCACAGGTAAATCGTTAGGGAAATAATACTGCAATTTCAAACAAGCTCTTTGTCACCGCTATCACCTTCAGACCTGGGGTTAACCAATAACACTCACAAACTGGAGAAACCAGCCTGTCCCATTGCTAAATGCTGCAAATGTGTGATAAGGATTTATTAGCTCTTGGGAATGCCTGGCTCGGACAAATGAAGTGGACAGAATAGCAGAACAATGGAATATAGAGTAAGAAACAACTCAATTTAATACTGCCTATTCCAGTAGATACCTATCATTACCCCTCCAGGAGGAAATGCCTAAAAGATTATGTTTGCCTTGTGAAAAAAAGGAAACCAGAACTTTAACTTCATAAAGTCAAATATACGGATGCTTGCAAACAAAGTTTCCAATCATTAAACTGTTCTAAATAAAAGTGACAAACTTTAACAATTCTGAAATCATAAGTACATTTTGGACTGTGTTATTTTAATAAAATACATACATCTGAATAGGACAGCAAAATTAGAGAAATTTAGCTGAACACAATAGGAAGTAGCCTTTAGAATGCTTCATTGGAAAACTCTTAATCTTTCAAACTGTGTTCTATATTTAGATAGCTTGGGTGTTTTTAATGTAACAAACTTCTGTCTTAAAATCCACAGCCCCGTGTGTTATTTTTAATTCATTCATGGGATACGGGCATCATTGGCTGGGCCGGCATTTTATTGCTCACCTCTAGTTCATTGCATCCCTACAGTACAGAAAGATGCCATTCAGTCCATTGAGTCTGCACTGACCCTCCAAACAGAATCCCACCCAAACCTAAACTCCCATCAGCATAACCCTGCAAGGGGTTTTTGCCATGGCTAGCTTTCCTAACCTCTACATCCCTGGACACTACAGGTCAGTATTTAGCATGGCCAATCCAACTAATCTGCACAAATTTGAACTGTGGGAGGAAACTGAAGCACTCAACAGAAACCCACGCAGATACTGGGAAAACGTGCAGACTCTAACACAGTTGCCAGAGGGTGGAATCGAACCTGGGTCCCTAGTGCTGTGAGGCAGCAGTGCTAACCACTGGTGGCGAGCTGTCTTCTTGAACAGCTGCAGTCCACATGCTGTAGGTACCCCCCTATAAAGAGCATTGGTGAATTTTTGAGTGAATCTTGTAGACTGCACATTCTGTAGCTACGGAGGAAGTAAATGTTTGTGGATGTGCTACTAATCGAGAGGGCTGTTTTGACCCAGTATCAAGTTTCTTGAGCATTGCGATAGTTGCATCTATACGGGCAAGTAGGAAGTATTCCATCACACTCCTCACTTGTGTCTTGAAACAGTGGACAGGCTTAGGGGAGACAGGAGGTGAGCAACTTGCAGGATTCCCATAAGATGTTGATAGTGAAGGATTCAGTGATGGCAATTCCATTGAATGTCAAAGGGCGATGCTTAAATTCTCCTCGTTGGAGAGGGTCATTGCCTGGCACTTGCATGCCACTTGTCAGCCCAAACTTGGATGTTGTCCAGGCCCTGTTGCATTTAGACACAGAATACATCGTCTGGGGAACCACAAATGGTATCGAACATCGTGCACCCTTCAGCAAATATCCTGACTTCTGCCCTTACGTTTCTATGAATCATCACCACATCAGGATAAAATGAATCTATCAAGTCAAGTGCCATTCTGGGATCCGAGTTGCCCTGTAGTAATGTCAGCTGGGATCAAAACATTATCTGCTGGATGGTATGTTTTCTTATTTTCTTTTGTTTAATATGGAGTAAAATTATACTCTCTTTCACGCAAATAAACCTCGGAACTAGCTCAGCTTTGTTGATGACCGCACATGGGTTCAAACCAAAAGGGACCAATCACCCCTATTCTCCTGGTTGTAATATGTTGAAAAAACGACACACAAATATAATCCCAAGGCAGCACTGATCACACGATGCCAATTACAAAGCGTTCCTTGAATCCCTACGCTGGCTCTTCTCTTCCCAACTAATCTCCAAGCTTCTCCAATGTTACCTCCAATTGAACACTTATAATTTTGGTGATCATCTCTTGTGCAAAGTCTTTTCAAATACCTTTTAATGACCCATAGACAACTCTCCTTATCCACTATGCTACTGAGCACCTCAAAAAGAATTAAATAGGTTTGTCAAACAAGACTTATCTCAGACAAATGCATAACTCTTCAGTCAACTCATGTTTGTCCAAGTGATGGGCTACTCTTCCTGATGTTAGATTTCAGAAACTTCCTTTAACTGATGCAAAGTTGACAAACCCTCTTAAATAAGAGATTGTACAATCTAAGGATACATTTCCCAAATTGGTGAAGCTCTTAAAACATTCAGACCATTACCACTGCAGCCTAGTCAATATTTTAAAAGATACAACTCCAGTGGTAATCATCAACTCATTCAAGATTTGTCTATCATATGCCCCATTATTTTCTCCTTTTCTTATATTAAGCCAATTATTTATGCGCCACTATCCTGACTTATTCTATGTTTTCTTGTTACACTAGTGGCCAATTTTCTATGGCCCTGAATTCAGAGTGATTGATGCTAATTATAGTGTCTCCATTTGTAACCTGTTTGAGTTCATGTAACTTGTAAATACTGGGAGAATGTTTCTCAAGTGAGCCTCCCTCCTTTGCTGAAGGTGCTAACTAATGTTGCAAATGGCTCCGTGGACATTGTGTACCCTCTTGTATTATTGACAATCTTCACTGGCAAGTCTGCACAATACTGGGAAACTATCCACTAGACAGGCATCACAGAAGAGCCATCTCCTCGTAACCCAACTCAATTTTTTTCTCCCCTTGTCCAGTCCCTTCCCACTTACATCGGCAATTCTTCTGGGGCTTTACGCCAGTTTCAGAATTTCAAGTTTGCAAGCTCCAACCACCTGCTCATTACCATGGAAGTGCAATCCCTTTACATGTCCATTCCCTATGAGGATGGTGTCAGGGGTCTCTGCTACTTCATGGAAAAAAGGCCTGAACAGTCCCTATCCGCCACCACCCTCCTCCACCTGGCCGAGTTCATCATCACTCTGAACAATTTCTGTTTTAATACCTCTCACTTGCTTCAGGTCAAAAAGGTGGCCATGGATACCCACATGGGTCACAGTTATGCCTGTCTGTTTGTGGGGTATGTGGAACGTTCCTTGTTCCAGCCCTATTCCGGCCACCATCCTTAACATTTTCTCTGGTATATCGATGATATCATCAGTACTGCTTCCCTCTCTCATCCAGAATTGAAAAAATTTATAAATTTCGCTTCCAATTTCTGCCCGTCTCTCACCTTCACTTGGTCCATCCCCAACTCCTCCCTTCGTCAACATCTCGGTTTCCCTTTCTGGGGATAGGCTGGCCACCAATATCCACTACAAATAGATCAACTGACGAGACATCCTCACACCCTGTTTCCAGTAAGGACTTTATTCCATTCTCCCAGTTCTCTGCCTCTGTTGTATCTGATCTGATGATGCCAATTTCGACAAGGGAGTCTCCAAAATGTACATCAGCTTCCTCAGCTCCCGACTTCCCAGCACTATAGGCCCCTCAGTGGGTCTGACCAATTTCCCACACTTCAGCCCTCACCTCCTCTCTTCCCTCCCCTAATAACAATAGGATCCCCCTTGGCCTAACCTACCATCCCAGCAGTATCCACATCCAGAGAATCATTAGTTGCTTTTTCCACTACCTCCCGTGAAATGCCACCTACCAGACACACATTTCCCTCCGTTCCCATGTCAGCCTTCCGCAGGGACCATTCCCACTGGGACACCCTAGTCCACTCCTCCTTCACTCCCAACAACCCCCCAAAGCCCCACGGCACCTTCCTCTGCAACCGCAGAAGGTGTAACACCTGCCCATTTACTTGATCCCTCCTCAGTATCCAAAGTGAAGCAGCGCTTCACCTGCACTTTCCACAATCTAGTCAACTGCATTCACTGCTCACAATGTGGTCTTCTCTACACTGGGGAAACAACGCATAGACTGGGTGACCACTTCACAGAACACCCATGTTCTGTCTGCCAAAAAACCCTGATTTTCCAGTTGCCTGACGCTTCAACACACCATCTTGTTTCCTGGCCAACATCTCTATCTCAGGCTTCCTGCAGTGCTCCATTTCTGTTCAACATAAGCTGGAAGAACAGCACTTCATGTCCTCTTGGGAACTCTACAGCCTTCTGGACACTTTCCCCCATCCCCACACACCAGGCCTTGTTATCACATGGCCTGCTGTTACACACAACCGATTGTTAGTGAGTAATAGTCCCTATTAGCTGATATTCATCCTCCTAGGCTAACTCTTATCCATTCTTTTATCTGTCTGACTGTTTTTCTCTCTCTTTGGGCTCTGTCTCCACCTATTGTTTACTCCTGATCCACCCTCTTCAATGTACAAACCAAAATTTTCCTAGCTACCATCATTTCTGAAGAAGGGTCACTGGATCTGAAACATTAACTCTGATTTCTCTCCACAGATGTTGTCAGACCTGCTAAATTTTTCCAGCAACTTCTGCTTTTCTTTCTGATTTCCAACATCCACAGTTCTTTCATTTTTGTTTTCCTATTTTTATTTTACACCTTGATAAGAATGTTCGCATGTTGGTGATGAAAACATTACCTGCAAGTGTTAAGCTTGGAAACAATAAACTCAGATATGGGAATGCATCAAAGCATATAAATGAAGCTGTTTCCTTTGGCAGAGAAAGAGGGAAGAAATTAACTAAAGACACAGAACTGAAAAGTTGATGAACTTTCTCTCTTTGTCTCTGAAGAAGAAAAAGCACCCAGTGTCAATGCAGATTAAAAAGGAACATTAAATGATTGAGAACTCAAAGCATAACTGCAACCGTTCCTTTCACTAATTGTTTAGATGGTACCATCTAAACAATCATAGTCTCAGGTTAAAACCACCTATATGTCCTTTAATTTTCCTTTTCTTTTGGGCACTAGCCGCTTTTTAACTTTGTAAGTGTCTGTTTGTGTGCACATTTGAGAGAGAGAGAGCGCGACAGACAGACAGAGGGCACGAGAGAGCGCAAGAGCGAGAGAGAGTGTGTGTGTCTGTGTGTATGTGAGAGTGTGAGATAGAGCGTGTGTGTTTGTGTCCGCACGCACACGTGCACCTGAGAGAGACAGTGTGTGTGTGAGCGTGTGAGCGAGTGTGCGTGTGAGCGAGTGTGCGTGTGAGCCAGTGTGCGTGTGAGCCAGTGTGCGTGTGAGCCAGTGTGCGTGTGAGAGAGAGAGGGAGAGTGTGCGTGTGTGAGAGAGAGAGAGTGAGTGAGGGAGAGTGTGAGAGAGACAAAGTGTGTGCGCGTGAGAGAGAGTGTGCGCGTGAGAGAGAGTGTGTGACAGTGCGTGTGAGAGAGTGTGTGTGTGTGTGTCAGTGAGAGAGTGTGTGTGTGTGTCAGTGAGAGAGTGTGTGAGAGAGTGAGTGAGAGAGTGAGTGAGAGAGTGAGAGAGTGTGAGAGTGAGAGAGAGACAGAGTGTGTGTGCGCGTGAGAGAGAGAGCGCGTGAGAGAGAGTGCGCGTGAGAGAGCGCGTGAGAGAGTGCGTGTGAGAGAGAGTGCGCGTGAGAGAGAGAGAGTGCGTGTGAGAGAGAGTGCGTGCGTGAGAGTGCGTGTGAGAGAGAGAGTGTGCGCGCGTGACAGACAGAGTGTGCGCGCGTGACAGACAGAGTGTGCGCGCGTGACAGACAGAGTGTGTGAGAGAAAGAGTGTGTGCGTGAGAGAGAGTGTGTGTGAGACAGAGAGTGTGCGTGTGTGAGAGAGAGTGTGTGCGTGTGAGAGAGAGA